>JAACNH010000216.1:297202-318764 GCA_019447015.1 Hymenochirus boettgeri
GCGTTTACACCTATTGGACTATCCTTTAGTAAACCTGGATAGAACCTGAATGTACAGCGTGACCCTATTTTACTCCGTATAACCTGGATAAAACTGAATGTCAACAGAGTTACACCTATTTTTACTACTCCGTAGTAACCTGGATAAGAACCGAATGTACAGCGTTACACCTATTTTATATCCGTAGTAACTGGATAAGAACCTGGAATGATGTCAACACAGCGTTACAACCTTTTTACTATCCGTAGTAACCTGGATAGAACCTAATGTTACAGCGTTCAACTCTATTTTCCACCAACTATCCGTAGAAACCTGGATAGAAACCTAATATACAAGACCCATTACAACCTACGACTTTTACTTATCCATAGTTAACCTGGATAAGACCTGACATTCAAAGCCGTCACTACCTTTTTTACTATCTGTAGTACCTGATATCGAACCTGACCCCATGTACAGGTTACACACTACTATTTTTGCTCTCCGTAGTAAACCTGGATAAGAACTAAATTACAGCGTTACACCTATTTTGCTATCCATAGTAACCTGGATAAGAACCTAAAGTACAGCAGTTACCTATTTTGCATCCTAGTAGTAGAACCTGGATAAAGAACCTTCTAAATGATACAGCGTTTAAAACACCTATTTGACTATCCAAGTAGTAACCTGATAAGAAACCTAAGTTACAGCGTTTACACCTATTTAACTTATCCATAGTAACCGGATAGAACCCTGAATGTCACACGTTATACACCTATTTTTGCTATTCTGACGTAACCTGGATAGCACCCTCGAATGTACAGCCGTTACAACTATTTGTACTATCCGTAGTAAACCCTGGATAGATAAACCTGAATGGTACAAGCGTTACACCACAACATTTTAATATCCGTAGTAACCGGATGAAGACCTGAATGTTACAGCGTTACAAAACCTTTTTACTATCTGTAGTAACCTGTAGAACCTGAATGTACACGCGTAAACACCATTTACTACGGTAGCTAACCTTGATAAGAACCTGAATGTACAAAGCGTTTACACCTATTTTTACTAATCCATATAACCCTGGATAAGAAAACTGAATGTACAGGCATTACACCTATTTTACTAAAGTAGTAACCTGGATAAGAACCTAATGTCAAGCGTTACACCTATTTAGATCCGTAGGGATAAGAACCTGAATGTCAGATTACAACCTATTTTACTATCCGTAAGAAACCGGATAGAACCTGAATGTACAGCGTTACACCTATTTTACTATCCGTAGTAACCTGATAAGAACCTGGATGTACAGCGTTACACCTATTTTACTATCTGTAAACCTGGATAAGAACTAAGTTACAGCGTTACACCTATTTTACTATCGTAGTAACTGGATAGAACCTGAATGTTACAGCGTTACACTATTTTAATATCGTAGTACCTGGATAAGAACCTGAATGTACAGCGTTACACCTATTTTACTATCCGTAGTAACCTGGATAAGAACCTGAATGTACAGCGTTACACATATTTTACTATCCGTAGTTAACCTGGAAGAACCTGAATGTACAGCGTTACACCTATTTTACTATCCGAGTAGTAACCTGGATAAGAACCTTGAATGTACAGAGTACACCTATTTACTATCGTAGTAAACCTGGATAAGAACCTGAATGTACAGCGTTTTACACCTATTTTACTATCCGTAGTAAACCTGGATAAGAACCTGAATGTAGAAGCGTTACACCTATTTACTATCCGTAGTAACCGGATAAGAACCTGAATGTAAGCGTTACAACTATTTTACTATCCGTAGTAACCTGGATAAGAACCTGAATGTACAGCGTTACACCTATTTACTATCCGTAGTAACCTGGATAAGAACCTGAATGTACAGCGTTACACCTATTTTACTATCCGTATAACCTGGATAAGACCTGAATGTACAGCGTTACACATATTTACTATCCGTAGTAACTGGATAAGAACCTGAATGTACAGCGTTACACCTATTTAATACCGATTAACGGTAAGAACCTGAATGTACAGATTTACACCATTACATCCGTAGTAAACCTGGATAAGAACTGAATGTACAGCGTTACACATATTTACTATCCGTAGTAACCTGGATAAGACCTGAATGTACAGAGTTACAACCTATTTTACTATCCGTAGTAACTGGATAAGCAACTGAATGTACAGCAGTTTACACCTATTTTTACTATACGTAGTAGACACCGGATAAGAACCTGAATGTACAAGCGGTTACACCTATTTTTAGCATCCGTAGTAACCTGGATAAGAAACCCTGAATGGTACAAAGCGTTACACCTATTTTACTATCCGTAGTAACAGCTTGATAAGAACCTGAATGTACAGGCGTTACACATTTTACTACCGTAGTAACCGTGGATAGAACCGAATGTCCAAACAGGTTACTAGTTTTAGATAACGAAAGACTGATTCACATACCCCTAATTTTACTATCCGTAGTAACCTGATATGAAGAATTACAGATTACACCTATTTTTTACTATCTGTGTAACTGAATTGGGTAATTGGCGACATGATCGGACGGATACAGGGGAGACATTAGAGTGCAGAAGAGTGTCAGTACAGTTAACACATAACAAATTCCAATGTCCCATAAAATAACCAAATGGGCAACTCACACTGGTAACAGCAGCTATGACACTTTATTGACCAACACCACAAACATCACCAATATGGCAACCAACTGTAAAAACCCCTACACCATAATTGCACATGTAACATGAAATGGGGCATCCTATAAAAACAGAGGCTGAACGACCTGGGAGGAAACCAAACCAAACGGTCATATCGGTACCCTGGTAATCCAATAACCCAAAAAAATCCAAGGACCATCACTGTGAAATAAGATAATGATAGGGACCTCATTACCGGTTCCCGTTACAGGTGTCCCAATCTCGTAAATCGTCAAGATACCTGATCATACATTAACGATCCCCATAGATACCAATGTGGTAGTTTACTACAACGCATGGTATTTATGAGCGAATGTTTGCTAAAGTTCAGGGGTAAGTGTATGACCGCGACCCATAATTTTATGGCTATGGCTTAAATTTTAATTGATAAGGTGCAAGTATGTCTAAATTACCTACTGCGTTGTATAAAACTATGGCCCAAAGGTAAATGTAAATTTCAAACTAAAACTTGTGAGGAAAGTTCAAAAGCATCTCTAAATATGAAAGCCTAGACCCCTCCGAAAGCAAAACGAGTAGCCACATATGGGTGTACTCACATGGAAACGGTATGGCCACATCATGGGTTGTACCAATGAGGAAAACGATGCCACTATGGGTTGTACGCCACATGGAAACGGTATATGCCATTCATGGTTGTACCTCACAGTGGCCACCAAACTAACCAAAGGAGACCAATGTCAAATGGCAGTAACAGCAAAAAAAAAAACCCACAAATGTAGCACTAACCAAACAGCCTGGTTTCGTATACAGATTCTAGGGCACATGTGTCAAAAACCAAGGCCCACAGGCCGAATCCGGCCCTTCTGGTTGTTGATTGCGGCCCCTGTTGACTGTATCATGCAGTGCTGCTGTTCATTTGTGCAGTCCCAAGTAGTGGCGTAACTATATATCTCTTTTTAAACAGCTGATTGGTCTCACCCTAACTAAGATAGGTGTGATCAGATGTTTAAAAACAGCTGATCACTATATCTAGCAGGCAGATCTATAGTTATGAAGCTGCTTGGTACTGGACAAATGAAAAGCTCAATAGTGAGCTTGGGATTACCAAACAACTGATCGTGACAGAGTCCCATCCTGCACCCGCTAAGAAAATATCAACCTCCCCAAAAAATGGTTGGGTCAAGTGAAGCGTTTGGGGAGAAGTATGATTACAGCGTAATAACGAAAGATCTCTTTTAGGTATCTGTATGGATCAGATTACTATGAAAAATGTGTTTCAGTCTAAGTACTAAGCTGGCTTAAGTTATACAGGTCAGGGAACTCTGGGTACCACCATCAGTGTGATTATAGGAGATAATGTTATCCCCTACTGTAAATGATTAAGATATTAAGACGTCATATGGAGGTTCTTGTCTATATAAAGGTACAAGGACACAGGAACTGAGTTATACAGGGTAACTCTAGGGTACCGACTATGTCATTATAATGGATATGTTCCCCTACTGGAATTATAAGGATTTGTTTAGAATCACTGAGGGAGTTCTGTGTCTATATAAGTACAAGGACACAGTAAGTTATACAGGGAACTCTGGGTAACCACTCCATGTATTAATAGGTGGGGTGGGATAAGTGTAATCCCCACTGTAATTATAAGGTATTCAGAAGGCCATGAGGAGTTCGTGGTGTCCACTAGTGAAGGTGGTTTGAAAAGGACACAGACTGGTGTTATACAGGGAAACTCATTGGGTCACACTCTGATATCAGAGAGGATTTAATGTATACCTACTGGTTTTAATTATAAGATATTAGAAGTTCATGAGGGGGTGAGTGCTGTGTAGGGCTTTTAAATAAAGGTACAAGGACATGCAGACTGTGAGGGGGTTATACAGGAACTCTGGTACCACTCAGGTATTTATAAGGGTAAGTGGGGGGGGGTGTATCCGGGTGACTGTAAATTATAAGGGATGAGTGTAGACAAAGTCACTGAGGAGTTCTTGTGTCCATAAAAGTACAAGGACACAGACTGAGTTATACAGGGAACTTGGGGTAACCATTCATGTATTTAGGTAATGTATCCCATACTGTCAATTATAAGATATTAATACGTCACTGAGGGAGTTTCTGTGTCAACTAATAAAGGTACAAGAGGACACAGACTGAGTTATTTACAGGGAAACTCTGGTACCACTCATGCATTTAAGGGATAATGTCACCCCTACTGTAAATGATAAGGATATTTAGTAAGTCACTGAGATGTTCTGTTCTATATATAAGGTAAAATGAAGCACAGACTAGAGTTATACAGGGACCTCTGGGGTACCATCATGTATTTATTTAAGGATAAAATGTATCCCCTACTGTAAATGAGAAGGATATTAGAATCACTGGGAGTTTGGTGGTCTATAAAAGGTACAAGACACAGCGATGTTATACACGGGAACCTGGGGTACCACAACATTTATAAGGCCAAATGTATCTCCCCTACTGTAACTTATAAGGATTTAGAAGCACGTGGAGTTCTGTGTCTATATAAAGGTACAAGGACCCACAGGACTTGGTATATACAGGGAACTCTGGTAGACTATGTATTATAAAGGATAATGATCCCCTATTGTTAATTATACAAGGATCTTAGAAGTCACTGAGGATGTCGTGTGTCATATATAAAAGGTAACAAGGAACACAGACGGAGTTATACAGGGACACTTGGGTACCACTCATGTAGTGTATAAGGGATATGTCATCCCCTACTGTAAATTAAAGGATATAGAAGTCACTTGAGGATTTTATGTGTCCTAAATAAGGTACAAGGACAAAACAGCACTGAGTTATTACAGGAACTCTGGGTACACCACTCATGTATTAATAAGGATAAATGTATCCCCTCTGTAATTTAAGTGATATTAGCCACGGATCACCTGACCGAGTTCTGTGTCTATATTAAAAAGGTAACAAGGACACAGTACTGAGTTACTACAGGGATCTGGGGTACCACTCATGTATTTATAAGGGATAATGTATCCCCTACTGTAAATTATAAGGATATTAGAATCACTGAGAAGTTTCTGTGTCTAAATAAAGGTACAAGGACCCAAGGACTGAGTATACAGGAACTCGGGTACCACTCATGTCAGTATACGGAGGAATGTATCCCTACTGTAAATTATAAGGAATTAGAAATCACTGAGAGGTTCGGTTCCTATATAAAGGTACAAGTACACAAACTGAGTTTATAACAGGAACTCTGGGTACCACTCATGTATATATAAGGGATACATGATCCCCTACTGTAAATATAAGGAATCTAGAAGTCACTGAGGAGTTTTCTGTGTCTAAATACAGGTACAAGGACCAGACTGAGTTATAACAGGGAAACTCTGGTACCACTCATGTACTATAAGGATATGCTATCCCCTACGTGTAAATTATAAGGATATTAGAAGTCACTGAGGAGTTTCTGTGGTCCATATAAAAGGTACATGACACAGACTGAGGTTATACAGGACATGAACTCTGGGTACCACTCAATGTATATAAGGGAATAATGTTATCACTCCTGTAAAATATAAGGATATTAGGAAAGTCAGCTGAGAAGTTCTTGTACCATATAAAGGTACAAGTACACGACTGAGTATCCAGGGAGATCTGGGTACCACTCATGTATTATAAGGGATATGTATCCCATACTGTAAATTAAAGGATATAGAAGTCACTGAGGAGTCTGTGACCATGATAAAGGTACAAGGACACAGGGACCGAGTTATAACAGGGAACTCTGGGGTACCATCACGTATTATATAAGGGATAAGTATCCCCCTACTGTAAATTATACAGGATATTAGAAGTGTCACTGGGAGTCTGTGTCTAATAAAGGCACACGGACAAAACAGAACTGAGTAATACGGACGGAATAAATATAATTATTACTGAATTAATAATTTATTGAATAGAACGATATTGGTAAAACATTGTATTATCTTTATATACTTTTAGTGCAAAGTAAATAGAGAGTTCGGAGTTTAATATATTAAAATAAGATAAAGGAAATATAAAACATTATAGTCTGTAGGAACATACATAGACGTCTCCTCCCATTTCAATCTGCTGAAAACTGGACACAAAAATACACAAAAGAGTTTTACCCCCAACAGAGGGGTTAACATTGTGGTAAGTGCACATACAATGTACATTAAACAAACATGGACGTGGCACATGGGGTGTTTAACAACAGGGAGCCAGGAGCAACGATTAGCTAATATCCCCCAAACTGGTCTGTGGGATCACAACCATACAGGGAACAGCTGGTCTTATTGCAGCTATAACAAGCTACGATAGGAATGTTCTTGTGATATCGGGGGCATCGTCCATTTGTGCCGGGCAGCATGAAGGCGATCTACCCCACACTATAGAGCTCATTCCGAATACAAGTAATCTGACATGCTCGTGGATGCGGATGACCTAATGGATTCATTGCTGATTGGTCATCCGGGTGTGCGGGACAGCGACGAGGGACGGCGTAGTCGGGTAGGTTGGGTCAGGGTGTGGTGGCCTTGGCGACCCGTGCGTTGCGGCATGAAAATTGAGGGTGATGTGTAAAGTATGGCCTAGGGTAGGTGGGTAGGGCTGGGTATGGGGATAGGAAGCATGAGGATAACTGGAAGGTGGAGCAGTGGGCCCAGAGGATACCCGACTCCCGCTCCCCCCCCTGCACCAGCGCCCCCCCCCCCATAAGGTTTGACAGTTGCCCCCCCCCCCCCCCCCCCCCCCCCTGCCACGGAGCTGGGCCAACATAACCTATCGATCTCTGGAACCCATGTATAATAGGCGGACAGGTACACAACTAGCTTCAAGGGAGAACGTCCTCCGGGGTCGCTGCGTCTATGCCATACCAGCCATGATCAGCCGTCGCATGCAAGTCACCCCAACCCCCCTCCCTTTACTTTCCTTATTGCTCTCTTTCACACCCTTTTTGCTGCTGCAGACGCACCATTGGCGGCAAACCCTACTCATGTGCTTATCGTGGCTTGTGTGCCAGGCGGTGAAAACTTCTGCTGGAGTTCGTGTCGTCCCGTGAGTATCGAAGGTTTTTTTTCCTTTTCTTGCCTTGCTCTTGCTGGGAGGCAGGTGTGAGAAGTAGAAGGGTGGCGATGGAGATCGGGGCACGGCCCCCAGGTGGTGGGACGGCGGTTGACGCATGCCGTTTGTGTGTCACATCACTGGAGTCTATGTTATTCTCAGTTCTGTAACATATGGAGACATGTGATTATACGTGTATTAGGACATAGAAAGGAAATGGAGACATGTGATTTTACGTGTATTAGGACATAGAAAGGAAATGGAGACATGTGATTTTACGTGTATTAGGACATAGAAAGGAAATAGAGACATGTGATTCCCTGTGTATTGGAGGAACACAGAAAGAGCAGTGAAATGGAGACATGTGATTCTCCCTGTGTACATTAGAATAGAAAGAGCAGGAAATGGAGACATGTGATTCCCTGTTGGTATTAGGACATAGAAAGAGCAGGAAATGAGAATGTGATTCCCTGGGATTAGGACATAGAAAGAGCAGGAGAATGGAGACCATGTGTATTCCGTGTATTAGGACATAGAAATAGCAGGAAATGGAACATGTGTTATTTCCCTGTGTATTAGGACATAGAAGGACAATAGGACCAGGTGATTCCCTGTGATATCAGGGGTACATCGAAAGAGCAGAATGGAGACATGTGATTCCCTGTGTATTAGGACATGAAAAGAGAAGGAAATGGAGACATGTATTCCCTTAAAAGGAGGTTGTCGTATTAGGACATAGAAGGAGGAAATGGAGACATGTGATGTTCCCGCGGTAATTAGGCATAGAAAGAGGCAGGAAACTGGGACACTGTGATTCCCTGTGTATTAGGACATAGAAAGAGCAGAGAATGGAGAACATCGTATTCCCTGTTTAGACATAAGCGGATGATAAGCGATCCTGTATAAATGAAAGGAATAGAGACATGTGATTCCCTGTGTATTAGGAGACATAGAAATAGAATGAGAATTGATTCCCTGTATAGGATAGAAAACAGGATGGAGACATGTGATTCGCTGTGTATTAGGACATATAAAGAATGGAACATGGGGGAAGTTCTGATGTATTTAGGACATAGAAAGGAAACATGGAGGACATGTGATCTTCCGTGTACTGATAGAAAATGGAACAGGATCCACTGTATTAATGGAAAGGAGAATGGGAGACATGTGATTCCCTGTGTATTAGGACATAAGAAAGAGGCCAGGAAATGGAGACAGTGATTTCCCTTGTTATAGGACATAGAAAGAGCAGTGAAATGGAGACATGTGATTTCCCTGGTGTATTAGGACATAGAAAAGCAAGGAAATGGAGAACATGTGATTCCCTGTGTATTAGGACATAGAAAGAGCAAGGAAATGGAGACATGTGATTCCCGTGTATGGACCGAAAAAGCAGGCATGGCGCATCCTGTGCATTCCCGTGTCTTAGGCCATAGAAGAGCAGGCAAATGCGACATGTGTATTCCCCTTGTATTAGGACCAGAACAGAGCAGAAATGGGACATTGCTTCCCTGTGTATTAGGGACATAGAAAGCAGCGGCACATGGCTCTGGGATCGACTCACCGCGGCCTGGGACCTCTCCTGTGTCTTAGGACATCGACAAGAGCGGAAAATGGAGACAGATTCCCTGTGTATTAGGAACATAGACGAGCCGAATTGGAGCACGTGGTCCGTGTAATCATAAAGCAGAAACCTGTGAGTCCCGCGTATTGTGACGTAGAAGAGACAGGCAATGGAGCACACTGAACCACCAGAGATCCCTGTGTATTAGTGCACAACGAAAGAGCAGGAAATGGAGACTGTGATTCCCTGTGTATTGGGGACACATAGGAAAGAGCGAATGTGAGACATGTGATTCCCTGTTGTATAGGACATAGAAGGCAGGAAATGGAGACATGTGATTCCCTGTGTATTAGGACATGAAAGAGCAGGAAATGGAGGACATGTGATTTCCGTGTATTAGGACATAGAAAGGCAGGAAATGGAGACATGTGATTCCCTGTGTATTAGGACATAGAAAGAGCAGGAAATGGAGACATGTGATTCCCCGTTGTATTAGGACATAGAAAGAGCAGAAATGGAGGACATGTGATTCCCTGTGTATTAGGACACATAGAAGAGCAGGAAATGGAGACATGTGATTCCCTGTGTTATTAGGACTAGAAAAGAGCAGAAATGGAGACAGTGATTCCTGCTAGGTATTAGGACATAGAAAGAGCAAGGAAAATGGAGACATGTGATTCCCGGTGTATTAGGACATAGAAAGAGCAGGAAAGGAGACATGCGATTCCCTGGGTATTAGGACTAGAAAGAGCAGGAAATGGAGACATGGATCCCGTGTATTATGGACATAGAAAGAGCAGGAAATGGAGACATGGATTCCCTGTGTATTAGGACATGAAAGAGCAAAGAGCAGGAATGGAGACATGTGATTCCCTGTGTATTAGGGCATAGAAAGACAGGAAATGGAGACTGTGATTCCTGTGTATTAGGACTAGAAGAGCAGGAATGGAGACATGTGATCCCTGTGTATTGGACATAGAAAGAGCAGGAAATGGAGACATGATTTCCTGGTGTATTAGGACATAGAAAGAGCAGGAAATGGAGACTGTGATCCCTGGTGTATTAGGACATAGAAAGGAAATGGAGACATGTGATTCCTGTGTATTAGGACATAGAAAGAGCAGGAAATGGAGACATGTGATTCCTGTGTTTAGGACATAGAAAGAGCAGGAAATGGAGACATGTGATTCCCTGTGTATTAGGACATAGAAAGGAAAGGAGAGACATGTGATTCCCGTGTGTCGTTAGGACATAGAAAGAGCAGGAAATGGAGACATGTGATTCCCTGTGTATTAGGACATAGAAAGAGCAGGAAATGGAGACATGTGATTTTACGTGTATTAGGACATAGAAAGGAAATGGAGACATGGATTCCCTGTGTATTAGGACATAGAAAGTGTGCAAACATAGAGACAGTGTGATTCCCTGTGTATTAGGACATAGAAAAGAGCAGGAAATGGAGACATGTGATTCCCTGTGTATAGGACATAGAAAAGAGCAGGAAATGGAGACATGTGATTCCCTGTGTATTAGAGGCCATAGAAAGGAAATGGAGACTGTGATTTATTGAGACATAGAAAGGCAAAATGGAGACATGTGATTCCCCCTGTGTATTAGAATACGAAAGAGCAGAAATGGAGAACATGGATTCCCTGGTGTATTAGGACATAGAAAGAGCAGGAAATGAGAACAGTGATTCCCTGTGTATTAGGAATAGAAAGAGCAGGGAAATGGAAGCATGTGATTCCGTGTATTAGGACATATAGAAAGAGCAGGAAATGGAGACATGTGATTCCCCTGTGTATTGGACATAGAAAGAGCAGGAAATGGAGACATCTGGATCCCCGTTGTATTAGGACATAGAAAGAGCAGGAAATGGAGACATGTGATTCCCGTGTATTGGACATGAAAAGAGCAGGAACATGGAGACAGTGGATTCCCTGTGTATTAGGACATAGAAAGAGCAGGAAATGGAGACATGTGATTCCCTGTGTATTAGGACATAGAAAGAGCAGGAAATGGAGACATGTGATTCCCGTGTATTAGGACAAGAAAGAGCAGGAAAGGAGACATGGATTCCCGTGTTATAGGACATTAGAAAGAGCAGGAAATGGAGACATGTGATTCCCTGTGTATTAGGGAATAGAAAGAGCAGGAAATGGAGACATGTGATTCCCCTGTGTATTAGGACATAGAAAGAGCAGGAAATGGAGACATGTGTTCCCCGGTATGGAGATAGAAAAGAGGGAAGGGACATGTGTTCCCTGTATTAGGACATAGAAAGAGCAGGAAATGGAGACATGTGATTCCCCTGTGTATAGGACATAGAAAGAGCAGGAAATGGAGAGAGGAAAGTGATTCCCTGTGTATTAGGGACATAGAAAAGAGGCAGGAAAATGGAGAATGTCGATTCCCTGTGTATTAGGACATAGAAAGAGCAGGAAATGGAGACATGTGATTCCTGTGTATTAGTAGGAGCGACATAGGAAAGAGCAGGAAATGGAGACATGCGATTCCCTGTGTATTTAGGACATAGAAAGAGAGGAAATGGAGAATGCGATTCCCGTGTGATTAGGACATAGAAAGAGCAGGAAATGGAGACATGTGACTTCCCTGTGTATTGAGGAACATAGAAAGAGCAGGAAATGGAGACATGTGATTCCCTGTGTATTAGGACATAG
The DNA here is from genome assembly GCA_019447015.1 of Hymenochirus boettgeri. Classification (NCBI taxonomy): domain Eukaryota; kingdom Metazoa; phylum Chordata; class Amphibia; order Anura; family Pipidae; genus Hymenochirus; species Hymenochirus boettgeri. Next base: position 309,196 of record JAACNH010000216.1, read on the forward strand.
AAAGAGCGGAAATGGAGACATGTGATTCCCCGTGTATTGGGACATAGAAAGAGCAGGAAATGGAGACATGCGATTCCCTGTGTATTAGGACATAGAAAGAAGGAAAATGGAGACATTGATTTCCCGGTTTTATTAGGACATAGAAAGGAAAATAGAGACAGTGATTCCCTGTATTAGGACATAGAAAGAGCAGGAAATGGAGAACATGCGGAATCCCGTGATTAGGACATAGAAAGGAAATGGAGACATGTGATTTTACGTGTATTAGGACATAGAAAGAGCAGGAAATGGAGACATGTGATTCCCTGTGTATTAGGACATAGAAAGAGCAAGAAATGGAGAATGTGATTCCCTGTGTATTAGGACATAGAAAGGGAATGGAGACATGTGATTTTACGTGTATTAGGACATAGAAAGGAAATGGAGACCATGTGATTCCCTGTGTTTAGGACATAGAGCAGGAAATGGAGACATGCGATTCCCTGTGTATTAGGACATAGAAGAGCAGAAATGGAGACATGCGATTCCCTGTGTATTAGGACATAGAAAGAGGAGGAAATGGAGACATGTGATTCCCTGTGTATTAGGACATAGAAAGAGCAGGAAATGGAGACATGTGATTCCCTGTGTATTAGGACATAGAAAGAGCAGGAAATGGAGACATGTGATCCCTGTGTATTAGGAATAGAAAGAGCAGGAAATGGAGACATGTGATTCCCCGTGTATTGGGACATAGAAAGAGCAGGAAATGGAGACATGTGATTCCCTGTGTATTAGGACATAGAAAGAGCAGGAAATGGAGACATGTGATTCCCTGTGTATTGGACATAGAAAGAGCAGGAAATGGAGACATGTGATTCCGGTATTGGGACCTAGAAAGAGCAGGAAATGGAGAGACATGCGATTCCCTGTGTTTGGAAATAGAAGAGCAGAGGAAATGGAGACATGTGTTCCACTGTGTATTAGGACATAGAAAGGCAGGAAATGGCGACATGGGAGCCCTGTGTATTAGGACATAGAAGAGCAGGAAAATGGAGACATGTGATTCCCTGTGTATTAGGACATAGAAAGAGCAGGAAATGGAGGACATGTGATTCCCTGTGTATTAGGACATAGAAAGAGCAGGAAATGGAGACATGCGATTCCCTGTGTATTAGGACATAGAAGAGCAGGAATAGGAGGACATGTGATTCCCCGTGTATTGGGACATAGAAGAGCAGGAATAGAGGGACAGTGATTCCCGTGTGTATTAGGACATGAAAGAGCAGGAAATGGAGACATGTTATCCTGTGATTAGGACATAGAGCAGGAATGGAGAAATGTGATTCCTGTGTATTGGACATAGAAAAGCAGCAGGAAATGGAGACATGGGATTCCTGTGTATTAGGACATAGAAAGAGCAGAAATGGAGACATGTGTTCCCTGTGTATTAGGACATAGAGCGGAAATGGAGACAGTGATCCTGGTATAGGACATAGAAAGAGCAGGAAATGGAGACATGGGATTCCCTGTGTATTAGGGACATAGAAAGAGCAGGAAATGGAGACATGTATTTCCCGTGTATTGGGGACATAGAAAGAGCAGGAAATGGAGCCATGTGACCCTGTGTATTAGGACATAGAAGAGCAGGAAATGGACGACATGTGATTCCCTGTGTTTAGACAATAGAAAGAAGGAAAGGAGACATGTGTTCCCTGTGTAGTAGGACATAGAAAGAGCAGGAAATGGAGACATGTTGATTTTCCCTGTGTATTAGGACATCGAAGGAATGGAGACAGTGATTACCCGTGTTAGGACATAAAAGAGCAGAAATGAGACATGTGATTACCCCGTGTATAGGAATAGAAAGCAGGAATGGAGACATGCGATTCCCGTGTAATAGGGACATAGAAAGAGCAGGAAAAGGAGAGACATGTGATTCCCGGGGTATTGGAATAGAGGCAGGAAATGGAGACATGTGATTCCCTGTGTATTAGGACATAGAAAGAGCAGGAATGGAGACATGCGATTCCTGTGTATTAGGGACATAGAAAGAGCAGGAAATGGAGACATGTGATCCCCTGGTATTAGGACTAGAAAGAGCAGGAAATGGAGACATGTGATTCCTGTGTATGGACATAGAAAGAGCAGGAAATGGAGACATGTCGATTCCTGTGTATTAGGACATAGAAAGAAAGAGCAGGAAATGGAGAGAATTGATTCTGTGTATTGGGCATAGAAAGAGCAGGAAATGGAGACATGTGATTCCCTCGGTATTGGGACTAGAGCATGAAATGGAGACATTGATTACCTGTGTATAGACTAGAAAGAGCAGGAAATGGAGACATGTGATTCCCTGTGTATTAGGACATAGAAAAGAGCAGGAAATGGGGACATGTGATCCCTTGTATTTAGGACATAGAAAGAGCAGGAAATGGAGACAGTGTGATTCCTGTGTATTAGGACATAGAAAGAGCGGAAATGGGAAATGTGATATCCTGGTATTAGGACATAGAGAGGGAATGGAGACATGTGATTCCCTGTGTATTAGGACATAGAAAGAGCAGGAAATGGAGACATGTGATTCCCTGTGTATTCGGACATAGAAAGAGCAGGAAATGGAGACATGTGATTCCCTGTGTATAGGACATAGAAAGAGCAGGAAATGGAGAAATTGATTCCCTGTGTATTAGGACATAGAAAGGAGGAAATGGAGACATGTGATTCCTGTGTATTAGGACATAGAAGAGCAGGAAATGGAGACATGGATTCCCTGTGTTTAGGACCTGAAAAGAGCAGGAAATGGAGACATGTGATTCCCTGTGTATTAGGACATAGAGCAGGAAATGGAGACATGTGATTCCCTGTGTATTAGGACATAGAGCAGGAAATGGAGACATGGATCCCTGTGTATTAGGACATAGAAAGAGCAGGAAGGAGACATGTGATCCCTGTGTATTAGGACTAGAGAGGAAATGGAGCCATGCGATTCCCTGTGTGATTTAGGACATAGAAAGAGCAGGAAATGGAGACATGTGTTCCCTGTGTATTAGGGACATAGAAAGAGCAGGGCAAGGAGAGAGACATGCGATTCCCTGCAGTATTAGGACATAGAAAGAGCAGGAAATGGAGACATGTGATTCCCTGTGTATTGGACATAGAAAGAGCAGGAAATGGAACATGTGATTCCGTTGTATTAGGAAATAGAGGCAGGAAATGGAGACCATGGATTCCATGTGTATTAGGACATAGAGAGAATGAGCAGGAACAGGATGGATTTCCCGTGTTTAGGACATAGAAAGAGCAGGAAATGGAGACATGTGATTCCTGTGTATAGGAATAGAAAGAGCAGGAAATGGACGATCATGTGATTGGACGGCCTGGTGATTGGCTGTAGTTTAGACATAGAAAGAGCAGGAAATGGAGACATGTGATTCCCTGTGTATTAGGACATGAAGAGCAGGAAATGGAGACATGTGATTCCCTGTGTATTAGGACATAGAAAGAGCAGGGAATGGAGACATGCGATTCCCTGTGTATTAGGACATAGAAAGAGCAGGAAATGGAGACATGTGATTCCCTGTGTATTAGGACATAGAAAGAGCAGGAAAGGAGACATGCGATTCCTGTGATTGGACATAGAAAGAGCAGGAAAGGGACAGTGATTCCTGTGTATTGGGACATAGAAAGAGCAGGAAATGGAGACATGTGATTCACTGTGTATTGGACATAGCAGGAAATGGAGACATCGATTCCCTGTGTATTAGGCATAGAGCAGGAATGGAGACATGCCGATTCCTGTGTATTGAGGACATAGAAAGAGCAGGAAAAGAGACAGTGATTCCTGTGTATAGGACATAGAAAGAGCAGGAAATGGAGACATGTGATTCCCTGTGTATTGGAGGGACTTAGAAAGGCAGGAAATGGAGACATGTGATTCCCTGTGTATTAGGACATAGAAAGAGCAGGAAATGAGAGACATGTGATTCCCTGTGTATTGGGACATAGAAAGAGCAGGAATGGAGACATGTGATTCCCTGTGTATTAGGACCAAGAGCAGGAAATGGGACATGCGATTCCCTGTGTATTAGGACATAGGCAGGAAATGGAGACATGTGATTCCCTGTGTATTAGGACATAGAAAGAGCAGGAAATGGAGACATTGATTTCCCTGTGTATTAGGACATAGAAAGAGCAGGAAATGGAGACATGCGATTCCCTGTGTATTAGGACATAGAAGAAGCAGGAAAGGGACATGCGATTCCCTGTGTATTAGGACATAGAAAGAGCAGGAAATGGAGACATGTGATTCCCTGGTATTAGGACATAGAAAGGAAATGGAGACATGCGATTCCCTGTGTATTAGGACATAGAGCAGGAAATGGAGACAATGCGATTCCCTGTGTATTAGGACATAGAAAGAGCAGGAAATGGAGACATGTGATTCCCTGTGTATTAGGACATATAGAGCAGGAAATGGAGACATGTGATTCCCTGTGTATTGGGACATAGAAAGAGCAGGAAATGGAGACATGTTATCCCTGTGTATGGGACATAGAAAGAGCAGGAAATGGAGACATGTGATTCCCTGTGTATTAGGACATAGAGCAGGAAATGGAGACATGCGATTCCCTGTGTATTAGGACATAGAGCAGGAAATGGAGACATGCGATTCCCTGTGGATTAGGACATAGAAAGAGCAGGAAAAGGAGACATGTGATTCCCTGTGTATTAGGGACATGAAGAGCAGGAAATGGAGACATGTGATTCCCTGTGTATTAGGACTAGAGAGGAAATGGAGGACATGGATTACCTGTGTATAGGACACACTTGACTGAAACGAGCAATGTGAGTGTCCTTTATAGCGCACTGGGCAAACTTATCCCGCCTGTTTAGTTAGACATAGAAAGAGAGGAATAAGGAGACATGTGTCTCACCCCTGTGTATTAGGACATACAAGAGCATGGAAAGGGAGACATGTGATTCCCCTGTGTATTAGGACAGTAGAGCAGGAAATGAGACATGTGGATCCCTTGTTATTTAGACTAGAAAGAGCAGAAAGGAGACCATGGATTCCGTTATGGACATTCAGAGCAGGAAATGGAGACATGTGATTCCCTGTGTATTAGGACATTGAAGAGCAGGAAAAGAGAAATGTGGATCCTGTGTATTAGGACATGAGAAGAGCGGAAAGGAGACATGGATTCTGTGTATTAGGACATAGAGCAGGGAAAATGGAGACATGTGATTCCCGGATGGTGGAATGACATCAGTACGGTTGTCCTAAGACATAGAAAGATGCCAGGAAATAGGAGACATGTGATTCATGGATTGACATTAGACAGAGCAGGAAATGGAGACATGATTCCTGTTGTATTAGGACATAGAAGAGCAGGAAATGGAGAAGCATGTGATTCCCTGTGTTTAGGACATAGAAAGAGCAGGAAATAGATGGACCATGTGATTTCCCTGTGTATTGACATAGATAAGAGCAGGGAAATGGAGACATGTGATTCCACTGTGTATTAGCGGACATAGAAAGCAGAAGGAATGGAGACATGTGATTCCCTGGTATTAGGACATAGAAGAGCAGGAAATGAGGACATGCGAATCCCTGTGTATTAGGACATAGAAAGAGCCGGAAAAGGAGACATGTGATTCCCTGTGTATGTCGGACATAGAGCAGGAACTGGAGACATGTGATTCCCTGTGTATTAGGACATAAGACGAAAGAGACATGTGAACTATGGAAGAGAGCAGGAATGTGATTCCCCTTGTAATTAGGACATAGAGCAGGAAATGGAGACATGGATTCCCTGTGTATTAGGACATAGAAAGAGCAGGAAAAGGAGACATGTGATTCCCTGGGTATTAGGACATAGAGCAGGAAATGGAGGCATGTGATTCCCTGTGTATTAGGACATAGAGCAGGGAAATGGAGACATGTGATTCCCTGTGTATTAGGACATAGAAAGAGCAGGAAAGGAGAATGTGATTCCTGTGTATTAGGACATAGAGGAAGGAAATGGAGACATGTGATCCCTGTGTATTAGGACATAGAAGAGCAGGAAATAGAGACATGCGATTCCCGTGTATTAGGACATAGAGCAGGAAATGGAGACATGCGATTCCCTGTGTATTAGGACATAGAGCAGAGAAAGGAGACATGTGATTCCCTGTGTATTAGGACATAGAAAGAGCAGGAAAAAGAGACATGTGATTCCGTGTATTAGACATAGAGAGCAGGAAATGGAGACATGTGATTCCCTGGGTATTAGGACATAGAAAGAGCAGGAAAGGAGACATGTGATTCCCTGTGGATTAGGACATAGAAGAGCAGAAATGGAGACATGGATTCCCTGTGATTGGAACATAAGAAAGAGCAGGAAATGGGACATGGATTTCCTGTGTGTATTGGGACATAGCAAGAGAGCAGGAATGGAGACATGCGATTACCTGTGTATTAGGACATAGAGAAGGAATGGAGACATGTGATCCTGTGTATTTAGGACATAGAAAAGAGCAGAGAAAGGAGACATGTGATTCCCTGTGTTAGGACATAGAAAGAGCAGGAAATGGGACATTGTGATTCCCCGTTATTAGGCACTAGAGCAGAAAATGGAGACATGGATTCCCGGTATTGGGACATAAGAAAGAGCAGGAAATGGAGACATGCGATTCCCTGTGTATTAGGACATAGAAAGAGCAGGAAATGGAGACATGTGATTCCCTGTGTATTAGACATAGAAAGAGCAGGAAATGGAGACATGTGATTCCTGTGTATTAGGACATAGAAAGAGCAGGAAAATGGAGCCTGTGGATTCCACCGTGGTATGGGGACATAGAAAAGAAAGAGAGGGAAATGTGAGACATGCGATTCCCCTGTTTTAGGACATAGAAAGAGCAGGAAATGGGAGCTGTGATTCCCCGGTTATGGACATAGAAAGACAGGAAAGGAGACATGCGATTCACTGTGTATTAGGAACATAGAAAGAGCAGGAAAAAGGAGACATGTGATTCCCGTGTTTGGGACATAGAAAGAGCAGAAATGGGAACATGTGATTCCCTGTGGATTAGGACATAGAAAGAGCAGGAAATGGAGACATGTGATCCCTGTGTATTAGGACATAGAAAGAGCAGGAAATGGAGACATGTGATCCCTGTGTATTAGGACATAGAAAGAGCAGGAAAAGGAGACTGTGTTCCCTGTGTATTAGGAACATGACAAGAGCGGAAAATGGAGACATGTGATTCCCTGTGTATTAGGACATAGAAAGAGCAGGAAATGGAGACATGAGATTCCCTGTGTATTAGGACATAGAAAGAGCAGGAAATGGAGACATGCGATTCCCTGTGTATTAGGACATAGAGCAGGAAATGGAGACATGCGATTCCCTGTGTATTAGGATAACTAGAAAGAGCAGGCGAAAATTTGAGCCATGACGATTCCCTGTGTATTAGATCATAGTGAAACATAGAAAGAGCAGGAAAGGAGACATGTGATTCCCGTTGTATTAGGACCATAGAAAGAGCAAGAGAAATGGAGACATGTGATTCCTGTGTATTAGGACATAGAAAGAGCAGGAAATGGAGACATGTGATTCCTGTGTATTAGGACATATAAAGAGCAGAAAGGAGACATGTGATTCCCTGTGTATAGGACATAGAAAGAGCAGGAAAGGGAGACAGCGTGATTCCCTGGTATTAGGAACATAGAGCAGGAAATGGAGACCATGATTTCCCTGTGTATTAGGACATAGAAAAGCAGGAAATGGAGACATGTGAGTCCCTGTGTATTAGGACATAGAAAGAGCAGAAATGGAGACATGTGATCCCGTGTATTAGGACATAGAAGAGCAGGAAATTGAGGACTGTGATTCCCTGTGTATTAGGACATAGAGCAGGAAATGGAGACATGCGATCCCTGTGTATAGGACATTAGAAAGCAGGAAATGAGGACATGTGATTCCTGTGTATTAGGACATGAATAGAGCAGGAAATGGAGGACATGTGATTCCCTGTGTATTAGGACATAGAAAGAGCAGAATAATGGAGACATGTGATTCCCGTTGTATTAGGACATAGAAAGGAAATAGAGGAACATAGATTGCCCTGTGTATTAGGACATAGAAAGAGCAGGAAATGGAGACATGTGATTCCCTGTGTATTAGGACATAGAGAAGGAAATGGAGACATGTGATTTTTTTTTCGTGTTGCTTTAGGACCATAGAAAGAGCAGGAAATGGAGACATGTGATTCCCTGTGTATTAGGACATAGAAAGAGCAGGAAATGGAGACATGTGATTCCCTGTGTATTAGGACATAGAAAGAGCAGGAAATGGAGACATGGATTCCCTGTGTATTAGGACATAGAAAGAGCAAGGAAATGGGAAGACATGGATTCCCGTGTATTACGCGACATAGAAAGAGCAGGAAATGGGAGACATGTGATTCCCTGGGTATTAGGACATAGATAACCGAGGCTAGGAAATGGAGACATGTGATCCCTGTGTATTAGGACATAGAAAGAGCAAGGAAATTGGAGACATGTGATCCCTGTGAAGCTTCCAGGTATATAGAAAGGAGCACTGCTCCCCCGAAACCTTTACTATCCGTAGTAACCTGGATAAGAACCTGAATGTACAGCGTTACACCTATTTTACTATCCGTAGTAACCTGGATAAGAACCTGAATGTACAGCGTTACACCTATTTTACTATCGGTAGTAACCTGGATAAGAACCTGAATGTACAGCATTACACCTATTTTACTATCCGTAGTAACCTGATATGAACCAGAATGTACAGAGTTACACCTATTTTACTATCTGTAGTAACCTGAATGTGGGTAATTGGCGACATGATAGGGACGGATACAGGGAGACATTAGAGTGCAGGAAAGGTAGACACATAACAAATCCAAGTCCCATAAAATACACCAAATGGGCACTACACTGGTAACAGCAGCTATGACACTTTATTGACCAAACACAAAACATCACCATATGGCAACCCATACTGTACAAACCCCTACACCATATTGCACATGTGAACATGAAATGGGGCATCCTATAAAAACAGAGGCTGAACGACCTGGGAGAACCAGAACAAACTGTCCATATCGTCCCTGGTAATCCAATACCCAAAAATCCAAGGGACCATCACTGTGAATAAATAATGATAGAGACCTCATTACCAGTTCCCCGTTACAGTGTCCCAATCATCGTAAATCGTAGATAACGCGATCATACATTAACGATCCCCATAGAATACCAATGTGGTAGTTTACTACCGCATGGTATTCTATGAGCGAATGTTTGCTAAAGTTCAGGGTAAGTGTATGACCGCGACCATAAATTTATGGCTATGGCCATAATTTATTGATAATGTGCAGTATTGCTAAATTACTATACTGCGTGTTTATAACTATGGCCCAAAGTAAAATGTAAATTTCAACTAAAAATTGTAGAGGAAAGTTCAAAAGCATCTCAAATATGAAAGCCTAGACCTTCCTGAACAAAACGATATGCCACATTCATGGGTGTACTCACATGGAAACGGTATGCCACATTCATGGGTGTACTCACATGG
>JAACNH010000217.1:0-16255 GCA_019447015.1 Hymenochirus boettgeri
AATACAGATTATACAGTATAATCTGTATTGTTATAATGTACAGCGCTGTGTCCCCAAGTGACGCTATATAAATAAACATATACATACATACATACTGTATAATCTGTATTGTTATAATGTACAGTGCTGTGTCCCCAAGTGGCGCTATATAAATAAACATATACATACTGAATAATCTGTATTGTTATAATACGTTATAGTACGAGGGAACATTAGGGTGTCATTACAATTTAAAGGGGAAGACAGACATTCATTCTCGGCCCCGTACTATAATTGTTCTTTATTTCCAGTGAATTCTGGGAACACATGGGACAAATTATCACAATGAAATGATGTCACAGATGTGACAAGTCCGATGGGCCAATGAGGCTCTGGGCACGAGGACGTCCCAGAGAATGAAAATAACGGTTACGTGGGAACAGTCACTGGGACACGTGCAGGAATTCAGGGACACGTTGCTCCCTTGGGCCAAACAACATAAACCATGTGGGCTGGGGGACCGTCCAATGGATGGAAAGTCTAATGATATCACTGTAATTGAACTACAACTCCCAGCATACATTAAAGGACAACTTCAATAAAGGGAAAGAGATTTCTGGTCATGAATGGAGTATCTGTCAGTATAGTAACATGGCCAATACCCAGAAGCCTCTTCTCCCTGGAAAGCCGTCCGGAGTCTGTGTATTTATCCCATAGGCTGGGGAAGGGAAGAAAATAAATGTTAATGAGGTTTCATGGGGATAAACTGACCCCCAATTCCAACTAAACAAGAAACCGGAAAGGAGATTCCAGTGTCACCGCTTAACTTAAAGGAGAACTAAGGTCACTCTGTATAATGAGCTAGTTCCATCTCCATCAAGCCTCCCAGTCTGGCCACCTGGTCTGCATGATGGGGACTGTACCGGTATCAGTGTAACCATACAGTATTGTATATAATAACTGGTCCTCGCCTGTCCATAAAATTACAATATATCATCATGGTGTAAGGCTGGTCAGTATTTCCAGAGATAAATGATGCAGACTGTACCGTGATAGTTGTACCCATACAGGATTTTTATAATAACTGGTACTAGCCTTGTACCGTTATACATTACATATAATATATCATGGTGAAGGGCTTGGTCGTATTTCCAGTCGATACATGATGCGACTGTACGGTATCAGGTGTAACCATGGCAGTATTGTATATAATAACTGGTACTAGCCTTGTACATAATACATTAATATAATATCATCATGGTGTAAGGCTGGTCGTATTTCCACTTAGAACATGATGCAGACTTGTACCGGTATCAGTGTAACCAACGATTGTATATAATAAACTGGTGAGATTAGCCTGTGTACCCATATAATTACGGGGGCAGAAGCTTAGTCAGTTGGGGGCGGCAGCAACCTGCGCAGGGGTCGGTGGGAAACAGTTCAGCGGCCCAATTAAATATCATGGTGTAAGGCTGGTCAGATTTCCATTAGATACATATGAGACTGTAACGGTATCAGTGTAAACCATACAGTATTGTATATAATAACTGGTACTTAGCCTTGTACCGTATACATTACATTATAATCATCAGGTGTAAGGCTGGTCAGTCTTCCATTAGGGATCCATGATGCAGACTGTACCGGTATCAGTGTAACCATATAGTATGTATATAATAACTGGTACGTAGCCTGTATGTATACATTAATTAATATATCCATGTTGTAAGGCTGCGTCAGTGATTCCCATTAATACATGTGCAGACTGTACCAGTACAGTGAACCCATACAGTATTGTATATTAATTAACGGGCGGGGCAAGGTGGGGGGGGGGAGTAAAAGAAGGAGAAGATGAAGTGGGTGGTACCTAGCTGTACCATATTACATTACATATAATATCATCATGGTGTGTAAGTGCTGTCAGTATTTCCATTAGATACATGATGCAGGACTGTAACGGGTATCAGTGTAAACCATACAGGATGTATAAATAACTGGTACTTAGGCCATGTACCATATACATTACATTATATCAATCTGGTGTAAGGCTGCGTCAGTATTTTCACATTAAGACATGATGCAGACTGGTACCGGTTATCATGTGTAACCATACAGTATGTGAATATAATAACTGGTACTTAGCCGTACCATATCATTACATATAAATCATCATGGTGTAAGGTCTGGTCAGTATTTCCATTAGTACATGATGCAGGCTGTAACTTGTATCAGTGGAACCATACAGTATGTATATAATAATGGTACTAGCCTTGTAACCATAACATTACATATAATATCATCATGGTGTAAGGCTGGTCAGTATTTCCATTACGTACATGATGCAGACTGTACCGGTATCAGTGTAACCATACAGTATTGTATATAATAACTGGTACTTAGCCTTGTACCGATATACATTACATATAATATCATCATGGTGTAAGGCTGGTCAGTATTTCCATAGAACACATGATGCGACTGTACGGATCATGTGTAACCATACAGTATTGTATATAATAACTGGTACTTAGCCTTGTACCATATACATTTTACATATAATATCATCATGGTGTAAGGCTGGTCAGTATTTCCATAGAGAATGATGCAGACTGTCCGGTATCAGTGTAACCATACAGTATTGATATATATAAACTGGTACTTAGCCTGGTACCATACACATTACATATAATATCATCCATGGTGTAAGGCTGGTCAGTATCATTAGTACATGATGCAGACTGTAACCTATCAGTGTAACCATACAGTATTGATAATAATAAACTGGTACTTAGCCTTGTACCAGTATACATTAATATTAATATCATCATGGTGTAAGGGCTGGTCAGTATTTCCATAGATACCATGAGGCAGGAAATGTAACCAGGCATCTCAGTAACCATACAGTATTGTATATAATAACTGGTACTTAGCCTTGTACATACATTAAAATATAATATCATCATGGTGTAGGGCTGGTCAGTATTTCCATTAGATACAATGATGAGGCTGTACCGGTATCAGTGTAACCATACAGTATTGTGTATAATAACTGGTACTTAGCTTGTACCATATAACTTACATATAATATATCATGGTGTAAGGCTGGTCAGTATTTCCATTAGATGACATGATGCAGACTGTACCGGTATCAGTGTAACCATACAGTATTGTATGATAATAACTGGTACTTAGCCTCTGTACACATATACATACATATAATATCATCATGGTGTAAGGCTGGGTCAGATTTCCATTAGATACATGATGCAGGATGCTACCGGTATCAGTGAAACCATACAATAGTATATAATAACTGGTACTTAGCCTTGCTACCATATACATTACATCTTAAGATCATGTGGGTAAGGCTGGTCAGTATTTCCATAGATACATGATGCAGCGACTACCATTATCAGTGTAACCAACAGTATTGTATATAATAACTGGTACTTAGCCTTGTACCGATATACATTACATATAATATCATCATGGTGTAAGGACTGGTCAGTATTTCCATTAGATAATGATGCAGACTGTACAGGTCTCAGTGTAACCATACAGTATTGTATATAATAACTGGTACTTAGGCCTTGTACCATTATACATTACATTATATAATATATGATGTGTAAGGCTGGTCAGTATTTCCATTCGATACATGATGCAGGGTGAGGGGAAATCCTAGTCCCGAGGTGTGAGTGTAAGCATACAGTATTGTTATAAGTAACTGGTACTTAGCGTGTACCATCAGTAACTAGATAATATCATCATGGGTAAGGCTGGTCGAGTATTTCCATTAGATACGATGCTAGGCGACTGTACAGCGGTATTCAGTGTAACCTTACCAGATTGTATATTAATAACTGGTAACTTAGCCTGGTACCGATATCATTCACATACATGTAAAATAATTCAGATCTGGTGTAAGGACTGGTCCGTAATATCCATAGATACATGATGCAGACGTGTACCTGTATCAGTGAAACAACATTATTGTATAGTAAACTAGAGTCTATAGCATCCTAGTACCATATGACATACTAATTATATCATGGTGTAATGGCTGGTCAGTATTCCATTAGTACATGATGCAAGACTACGGTATCAGTGTAAAACCATACTAGTAAAATGTATTAAATAACATGGTACAGCCTTGTACATCTATACATACATATAATATCATCATGGTGTACGGCGGGCAGTATTTCACTTAGCTACATGATGCAGACGAGTACCGGTATCGAGTGTAACCATACATATTTTATATAAAATGTACTTAGCCTTTGTACCATACACATACAATAATACCTATGTGTGTAAGTTGGTCAGAGTCCATTAGATACTGATGCAGGCGCTACCGGTATCAGTGTAACCATACAGTATTGTATATAATAACTGGTACTTAGCCTTGTACCATATACATTACATATAATATCATCATGGTGTAAGGCTGGTCAGTATTTCCATTAGATACATGATGCAGACTGTACCGGTATCAGTGTAACCATACAGTATTGTATATAATAACTGGTACTTAGCCTTGTATCGTATACATTACATATAATATCATCATGGTGTAAGGCTGGTCAGTATTTCCATTAGATACATGATGCAGGCTGTACCGGTATCAGTGTAACCATACAGTATTGTATATAATAACTGGTACTTAGCCTTGTACCATATACATTACATATAATATCATCATGGTGTAAGGCTGGTCAGTATTTCCATTAGATACATGATGCAGGTACTTAGCCTTGTACCATATACATTACATATAATATCATCATGGTGAAAGGCTGGTCAGTATTTCCATTAGATACATGATGCAGACTGTACCGGAAGGCTGGTCAGTATTTCCATTAGATACATGATGCAGACTGTACCGGTATCAGTGTAACCATACAGTATTGTATATAATAACTGGTACTTAGCCTTGTACCATATACATTACATATAATATCATCATGGTGTAAGGCTGGTCAGTATTTCCATTAGATAGATGATGCAGACTGTACCGGTATCAGTGTAACCATACAGTATTGTATATAATAACTGGTACTTAGCCGTGTACCATACACATTACATATAATATCACGGTGTAAGGCTGGTCAGTATTTAATGGACTGGTAATTAGCAGAATGCTTAAATAAAAATATACCAGACATATGTATTAATCTGTATTTTACGAAGTTACAGCGCGTGTGTCCCCAAGTGGCGTCTAGATAAATAAACTATGTATATAATAATGTATAATCTGTATGTTTATAAGTACGAGCGCTGTGTCCCAAGTGGCGCTATATAAATTAAACATATACATACACTAGTGAATCTGTATTGTTATAATGTAAGCGCTGTTTACCCAAGTGGCGCATATATATAAACATTACATATCAGACTGTATAATTGTAATGTTATAATGTACAGCGTGTGTACCAAAGTGGGCATATAAATAAACATATACATACATACTGTATAACTGTATTGTTATAAGTCACAGCGCTGTGTACCCAATGGCGCATATATAAAAAACATATACATACAACGTATAATCTGTATGTGTGATAAGTACCAGCGCTGTGGTTCCTAAGTGGGCTTATATAAATGGCCTATAAAATCACTCTAATACTGTATAATTGTATTGTTATAATGTACAGCGCTCTGGTACCCAAGTGGTGCTATAATAATATATAACATATACTATCACTGTATAATCTGTATTGGTATATAAGTACAGCGCTTGCTACCAAGTGGTGATGCGATATAAATAATAAATATAATAGTTACATACGGTATAATCGTATGTTATAATGTACAGCGCTGTGTACCAAGTGGCGCGATATAACATTAATAAATACGTTACATACGATTGTATAACTAGCATGAGTAAGTGCTGGTTATAATGGACAGCGCTGGTCCCAAGTTGGCGCTTATAAAATAACATATACAAATACTGTATAATCTGTATTGTTATAATGTACAGCATGGTAACAACGCTATTAAATAAACAATACAACAAACGATAAAAAAAAAAAAAAAAAAAAAAAAAAAAAATCTTATTTAAAAACATCCAGGTAAATAAAAAAAAAAAAGTACCAAAAAAAAAAAAAAAAAACAAAACTGGCAGCATATAAATAAACATATACTACATACTTATAATCTGTATATGTATAGTACCAGCGCTGTGTCACCAGAGTCGGCGCTATATAAAACATATACATACATACTGTATAATCATGTATGTGTATAACGTACAGCGCTGTGTACCCCAAGTGGCGCTATCTAATAAACACGATCATACATACTGTATAAATCTGTATTGTTATAAGTACAGCGGGGGGGGCTGTGTTTTTTCCCCAAAGTGGCGCTATAAATAAAACTATACATTACATTACTGTATAATCTGTATGTTAATAAGTTACAGCGTGTGTTGACCCAAAGTGGCGTAATAAATAAACATTATACATACATACTGTATAATCTTGTATTGTTATATGTACAGCGCTGTGTACCCAAGTGGCGCTATATAAATAACCCATATATCATACATAGTATAATCTGTATTGTTTAATGATACAGCGCTGTAGCACCCAGTGAGAAATGGCGCTATATAAAAAACATATTACAACTGGTATAATCGTATTGTTTACATGTACAGCGCTGTGGGTCCCAAGTGGGGCTATATAAATAACATATACATACATATGATTATCTGAAGTGTCTAAAGTACAGCGCATGTGTGACCCAAGTGGGGCTATAAAATAAACATATACATACATAATTGTTAATTGTATGTTAATATGACACGCGGCTTGTGTCCCCAAGTGGCGTATATAAATAAACATATGCATAACATACTGAGTGTAATCTGCATGTTAATGATACAAGCGCTGTGACCCAAGTGGCGCTATATAAATAAAACATATAACACAATACTGTATTATTCTGTATTGTTTATAATGTACAGCTGAGGTGTACCCCCACAAGTGGCGAGTATATAAATAAAACATATTACTACACTAATCTGATAATCTCGTATTGTTATAATGGTACACGCTTGTGACCCAAGTGGCGCTAGATAAATAAAATATACTACATACTGTATAAGTCTGTATTGTTATGAATGTACAGCGCTGTGTATCCAAGTGCGCGTATAAATAAATAAACATTATGTATATGTCTAATTACGCGCTTACCAGCCTATAGAAATATAATCAATGTTAATTGATTTTATAATACAGCGCTGTGTCCACAAGTGGCGCTTTATAATACTCCTGTAATCTGAATGTATAAAATGTAAATACCTATAATACATATACTG
The DNA here is from genome assembly GCA_019447015.1 of Hymenochirus boettgeri. Taxonomy (NCBI): domain Eukaryota; kingdom Metazoa; phylum Chordata; class Amphibia; order Anura; family Pipidae; genus Hymenochirus; species Hymenochirus boettgeri. The sequence goes on from JAACNH010000217.1 coordinate 7,298, forward strand.
CTTACTGTATAATCTGTTTTGTTATAAATGTGCAGCGCTGCGTCCTCAAGTGGCGCTATTATTGTTTAAATAAACATAACACACATTACTGTATAATCTGTATTGTTTAAGTTACAGCGTGCTGACCCAAGTGGCCATATAAATAAACATATACAAATACGATACGTGTTTTATACACCAGGTCGTGCTATAAAATATATACGTTTACTTATTTATGTACAGCGCTGTGTAACCCAATGTGGGGCTATATAAAAACATATTACATACATACTGTATAATCTGTATTGGTATAAATGACAGCGCGTGTACCCAAGTGGCGACTATATAAATACATTACATACTTGTATAATCATCTGTATTGTTATAATGTAGCAGCGCTGCTGTCCCAAGTGGCGTCTTACGTATAAACATATACATACATACTGTATATCTGTATTGTTATTAGTGTACAGCGCGGTCCCCAAGTGATGGCGCTATAAATAAACATATACATCACATACTGTTAACTGTATTGTTTATTAATGTACAGCGCTGGTAGCCCAAGTGGCGCTATATAAATAAAATATCATACATATGTATAATCTGTATTGTTAAATCTACAGGCTTGTGTCCCCACGTGGCGCGTATATAAACATATACATACATACGTTGTTATCTGTATTGGTTAGAAGTAACAGCGCTGTTACCCAAGTGCGCGGCTATAATAAAACATAATGCATACTTTTAGAATCGTATTGTTATAAGAACAGCGCTGGTGCCCCAAAGTGGCAGACTATAATAAAAAATATGCAACATACTGTAGTAATCTGTTGTATGTTATAATGTACAGCGCTGTGTGCCCCAAGTGGCCCTATGAAAATAAATTATCATACATACTGATATCTGTATTGTTATAATTTTACAGCGCTGTGTCACCCAAGTGGCGCTATATAAATAAACATTACACATACTGTATAATTGTTTGTTATAATGTACAGCGCTGTGTGCCAAGTGGTCGCTTAAAAAAACATTACAGTACATATGTTAATCTGTATTGTGATAATGTACGCGACTGTGTTCCAAGTGGCGCTCTATGAAAATAAACATATACATACATTAACGGTATAATCTGTATTGTTACTAATGTACAGCGCTGTACCAGTGGAGGGTGCTATATAAATAAACAATACAAGAATACGTATAAGTCTGTATGTTGTAATGTACAGAGCTGCTGTACACAGTGCGTAGAACCTCTACATACATACTTATAATGTGTTAAGCAGCCTGTAAGGGCGTATAGAATAAACAATAACATACATTATGTATAATCTGTATGTTAATGTACAGGGCTGTGTCCCAAGTGGCGCATATAAATACAACATATAGCATACCTGATAGTATTAATGTATTGTTACTAAGTACAGCGCTGGTGTCCCAGTGCGCGCTGAATATAATAACATATAAGTTAATAGCATTACTGTATAATCTGATTGTTTATCAATAGTACAAGCGCGTAGTGTACCCAAGTGGTGCAGATATATAACACTTAGACATACAGTACTGTCTAAATCTGTATTGTGTATAATGTACAGCGCTGCTGGCTCCCAAGTGGAGCATATAGAAAACAAACATAAGCATTTACATACTGTATTAATTGTAGTTGTTATAATGTTACAGCAGCTGGTCCCACCCATGTGGGCCGGACTATTAATAAACATTTACAGATACTGTAGTAATCTCTATTGTTATAATGTACAGACGTGGGTACCCACAGGTGTGCGCTAATATAAATAAAATATACATACATACGTATAATCTGTATTGTATAATGTACAGCTCTGTGGCCCAAGTGGCGCTATGAATAAACATCTACATAAATATGTATAATACTGTATTGTATAATGTACAGACGCTGTGTCCCCAATGGTGCCTGATATAAATAAAAAAATACATCTTGTAATAATCTGATTGTTATAATGTACAGCGCCTGTGACCCAAGTGGCGCTTAAATAAACACATACATACTGTTAATCTGTATTTGGTATAAGTACAGCTCTGTTACCCAAGTGCCGCTATATAAATAAACATATACAGTACAGACGTTATATCTAGTATTGTTATAAATGTACAGCTCGTGTTCCCCAAGTGCGCGCTATAATAAAACATATGCATACATACTGTAGTAATCTGTATTGTATTATAGTTACAACTGCGTGCGTCACCCAAGTGGCGCTATATAATAAACGATTACATAATACTGTAGTAATCTGTATTGTTATAATGTACAGCTCTGGTCCCAGTGGCGCTATATAAATCTAAACATATTACATTACATTACTGTATAATTCTGTATTGGATCAATGCAGCGCGTGCGTACCACAAGGGCAGCTAGAGTAAATCAACTGATACAGCATACTGAAATCTGTATTGTTTACATGTACACACTGGGTCCCCAAGTGGCGTATAATAATAAAACATATACATCCATACATGTATAATCTGTATTGTTAAATGTATCAGCTCTGGGTCCCCCAAGTGCGCTGATAAATAAAATACATAACAACTGTAAATCTGTATTGTTTTATTATAATGTACAGGCTGTGTACCCAAGTTGGCGCTATAGTAAACGCTAAAAACATATACTACATACTGTGAAATCTGTATTGTTACAATGATACAGGCGCTGTCCCCAAGTGGCGCTCTATGAAACTAAATCATATAACATACATAATTGTATAATCTGTATGTTATACTGTCAGCGCTGCGTACCCAAGTGGTGCATAAGATGTAGAACATATATCATACATATACTGTATAATCTGTTGTTTCAATGTACAGCTCTGTGTCGTCCCAAGTGGGCATATGACAAACATAGAATACATACTGTAATCTGCATTGTTATAAGGACCAGCGCTGTGTACAAAGTGGCGCATAATAAACATACATACATACTGTATAATCTGTATGTGTATAATGACAGCGCTGCGTATCCAAGTGGGTATATAATAAAACATATAATACCATACTGTATAACTGTATGTGTATCAATGTAACAGCGCTGTCGTCAACCAAGGGTAGGCTATATGAAATAAACATATACATACTACTGTAAAATCTGTATTGTAGTAATAGTACAGCGCTGCGGAGCCCAAAGTGGTCGCTATATGAAAAAACAATAACATACATACGTGAAATCTGTATTGTTATAATTGTACAGCGCTGAGTCCCAAGTGGCCTAATATAAATATAAACATGATACATACATTAGTATATCTGTAAGTTATAAATGTACAGCGCTGGTCCCAAGTGGACGCTAATATGAAATAAATACATAACATACTACGTTATAATCTGTATTGTGTATAATGTAGCGCGTGTCCCAAGTGGTGTACTATGAAATAAACATATACATACATACTGATAATCTGTATTGTTATAATGTACCAGCGCTGTGTCCCCAAGTGGAATGCGATATAAATAAAACATATACATACATTGTATAATCTGTATTGTATAATGTACAGTGCTGTGTACCCAAGGGCGCTAATAAATCAAACATTTACAGACATACTTGTATAACATGTATTGTATAATTACAGCGGCGGTGTATCCAAGTGGCGCTATAAATAACTAGAATACATAAAGAAACGATTTATTAACGCTGTCCAACCAGTAAAATATAGACTGTATAATCTGTATATGTTATAATGACAGCGCTGTGTTACCCAGTGGCGTTAAATAAACATACTAATATCATAACTGTATTATCTGTATTGTATAATGTACAGCGCTGTGTCACCCAAGTGGCCGCTAAATAAACATATACAGACATACCTTGTATAATCTGTATGTTATAATGTACAGCTCTGACGTCCCCAAGGGCCCGCTATATAAATAACCATATAAACGTAAATCTGTATTGTTATAATACGTTTAGTCGAGGGGAACATTAGGGTGTATTACAATTTAAAGGGAGACAGGACATTCATTCTCGGCCCCGTACTATAATTGTTTTTATTCCAGTTGAATTCTGGGAACACATGGGACAAATTCTCACAATGAAATGAGGTCACAGAGTGACAATGTCCGATGGGCCAATGAGGCTCGGGGCACGAGGGACGTCCAGAGAATGAAATAATAACGGTTACGTGGGAACAGTCACTGGGACACGTGCAGGAATTCAGAGTGACACGTTGCTCCCGGGCAAAACAACATAAACCAGGTGGGCTGGGGGGGACCGTCCAATGGATGGCAAGTCTAATGATATCACTGTCTTTGAACTACAACTCCAGATAATTAAAGGACGAACTTCAATAGAAGGGAAAGAGATTTCTGCGTGATGAATGGAGTATCTGGTCAGTATCGTAACATGGCCAAGAACCAGAGCCTCTTCTCCCTGGAAAGACGTCCGGAGTCTGTGTATTATCCCATAGCTGGGGAAGGGAAGAAAATAAATGTTAATGAATTTCATGGGGATAAACTGACCCCCAATTCCAACTAAACAAGAAACCGGAAGAGGGATTCGCTGTATTACCGATTTACTTAAAGGAGAACTAAGGTCCCAATCTGTATAATGAGCTAGTTCAATCTCCATCAAGCCTCCAGTCTGGAGCCAACATGGTCGCATTGATGGGGGACTGTACCGGTATCAGTGTAACCATACAGTATTGTATATAATAACTGGTCCTCGCCTGTCCATAAAATTACAATATATCATCATGGTGTAAGGCTGGTCAGTATTTCCAGAGATAAATGATGCAGACTGTACCGTGATAGTTGTACCCATACAGGATTTTTATAATAACTGGTACTAGCCTTGTACCGTTATACATTACATATAATATATCATGGTGAAGGGCTTGGTCGTATTTCCAGTCGATACATGATGCGACTGTACGGTATCAGGTGTAACCATGGCAGTATTGTATATAATAACTGGTACTAGCCTTGTACATAATACATTAATATAATATCATCATGGTGTAAGGCTGGTCGTATTTCCACTTAGAACATGATGCAGACTTGTACCGGTATCAGTGTAACCAACGATTGTATATAATAAACTGGTGAGATTAGCCTGTGTACCCATATAATTACGGGGGCAGAAGCTTAGTCAGTTGGGGGCGGCAGCAACCTGCGCAGGGGTCGGTGGGAAACAGTTCAGCGGCCCAATTAAATATCATGGTGTAAGGCTGGTCAGATTTCCATTAGATACATATGAGACTGTAACGGTATCAGTGTAAACCATACAGTATTGTATATAATAACTGGTACTTAGCCTTGTACCGTATACATTACATTATAATCATCAGGTGTAAGGCTGGTCAGTCTTCCATTAGGGATCCATGATGCAGACTGTACCGGTATCAGTGTAACCATATAGTATGTATATAATAACTGGTACGTAGCCTGTATGTATACATTAATTAATATATCCATGTTGTAAGGCTGCGTCAGTGATTCCCATTAATACATGTGCAGACTGTACCAGTACAGTGAACCCATACAGTATTGTATATTAATTAACGGGCGGGGCAAGGTGGGGGGGGGGAGTAAAAGAAGGAGAAGATGAAGTGGGTGGTACCTAGCTGTACCATATTACATTACATATATATCATCATGGTGTAAGGCTGTCCGTATTTCCATGAGATACATGTATGCAGGACTGTAAACGGTATCAGTTAACCATACAGGATTGTATAGAATAACTGGTACTTAGCATGTACCATACACATTACTATAATTCAATCATGGTGTAAGGCTGGTCAGTATTTACATTAGTTACATGATGCAGACTGTACCGGTACTCCGTGAACCATACAGTATGGAGATTAATAACTGGTTACTTAGCCGTACCATATCATTACATATAATATCATCATGGTGTAAGGGTCTGGTCAGTATTTCCATTAGATACATGATGCAGGCTGTAACTGTATCAGTGGAACCATTACAGTTATTGTATATAATAATGGTACTAGCCTTGTCATAGACATTACATATAATTATCATAATGGGTAAGGCTGGTTCAGTATTTCCATTACGATACACGATGCAGGGCGTAACGGTATCAGTGTAACCAACAGTATTGTATATAATAACTGGTATTAGCCTGGTACCAGATATACATTACATATAAAGCATCATGGTGTCAGGCTGGTCAGTATTTCCATAGCGACATGATGCCGACTGTACGGATAGTGTAACCATACAGGTATTGTATATAATAACTTGAGTACTTAGCCTTGTACCATATACATTTTACATATAATATCATAAGTGTAAGGCTGGTCAGTATTTCCATAGAGAATGATGCAGACTGTCGGTATCAGTGTAAAACCATACAGTATTGTATATATACTAAACTGGTACTTAGCCTGGTGACAGAGATACATTACATGATCAATATCATCATGGGTAAGGCTGGTCAGTATGCCATTAGATACATTGATGCAGACTGTACCATTATCAGTGTAACCATACAGTTATTGTAATAATAAACTGGTGACTTAGCCTTGTACCGTATACATTAATATTAATATCATCATGGTGTAAGGGCTGGTCAGTATTTCCATAGATACATGAGGCAGAATGTTAAAGGCATCTCAGTGAACCATACAGTATTGTATATAATAACTGGTATTAGCCTTGTACAATACATTAAAATATAATATCATCATGGTGTACGGGCTGGTCAGTATCCATTAGATACAATGATGCAGGGCTGTACCGGTATCAGTGTAAACCATACAGTATTGTGTATAATAACTGGTACTTAGCTTGTACATTAACTTACATATAATATATCATGGTGTAAGGTGCGTCAGTATTTCCATCGAGACATGATGCAGACTGTACGGTATCAGTGTAACCAACAAGATTGTAGATAATAACTGGTACTTAGCCTTGTACACATAACATACTATAATATATCATGGTGTAAGGCTGGGTTCAGGATTGCCATTAGATACATGATGCAGGATGCTACCGGTATCAGTGACACCATACAATAGTATTAATAAATGGTACTTAGCCTTGTACCAATACATTACATTTAAGATCATGTGGGTAAGGCTGGTCAGTATTTCCATGAGATATACATGATGCCGACTACCGTATCATGTAACAACAGTATTGTATATAATAACTGGTACTTAGCCTTGTACAATATACATTACATATAAGATCATCATGGTGTAAGGCTGGCAGTATTTCCATTAGATAATGATGCAGACTGTACGGTCTCAGTGTAACCATACAGTATTGTATATAATTACTGGTCTTAGGCCTTGTACCATATATTATTATTCTTTGATATAATATTATGTGTAAGGCTGTCAGTATTTCCAAGGAGTTACATGATGCAGGGGGGGGAAACCTAGTGGAACCCGAGGTGTCGAGTGTACGCATACAGTATTGTTATTATAGTAACTGGTACTTAGACGTGTACCATCACAGTAACAATAATATCATCATGGGTAAGGCTGCGTCGAGTATTTTCCATTCGATACATGATGCTAGGGACTTACAGCAGGTATTCAGTGTAGACCTACAGTATTGATAATAATAATGGTAACTTAGCCTGGTACACGTATATTGCATGTGTACACATAATGTAAAATAATTCAATCCTGGTAGTAAGGACTGGGTCCGTAATATCCATGCACGATACATGATGCAGCGGTGTACCTGGTATCACGTTGTAAACAAGACAGTTATTGTATAGTATATACATAAGAGTTATAGCCCTAGTACAATATGACAGTACATAATAATATCATCATGGTGTAATGCGCTGGTCAGTATTTCCATTAGTACATGATGCAAGACTGTACTGGTATCGTGTAAACCATATAGTAAAATGGTATAAATAAATGGTACGAGCCTTGTAATCGTATACATACATATATATCATCATGGGGTACGGCGGTCAGTATTTACATTAGTACATGATGCAGACTGAACCGGTGATCAGTGTAACCATACAGTATTGTATATAAAACTGGGTACTTAGCCTTTGTACCATACACATGACATATTAAATCCTCATGGTGTAAGATGGTCAGAGTCCATTAGATACTGATGCAGGCGCTACCGGTATCACAGTGTAACGATACAGTACTTGTATATAATAACTGTACTTCAGCCTTGTACCATATACTCATCTCATATTTACCATGGTGAAAGGCTGGTCAGCTTTTAAATTAGATTACATGATGCAGACTGTACCGGGATACAGTGACCATACAGATTGCATTATAAAACTGGGTACTTAGCCTTGTACATATACAGTACATATAAATATCATCATGTTGTAAGGCTGGTCAGTATTTCATTAGATACATGATGCAAGACTGTACCGGTATCAGTGTAACCTACAGATTGTATATAATAACTGGTACTTAGCCTTATACCATTATACATTACATATAATACCATCATGTGTAAGGCTGACGTCAGTATTTCCATAGATACAGATGCAGACTGTACCGGTTATCACAGTGTAACCATACATATTGTATATTAATAACTGCTACTTAGAATTGTACCGATATACATTAATATATATCATCATGGTGTAAGGCTGGCAGTATTTCCATTAAGACATCGATGCAGACTTGTACCGGTATCAGTGTAACCATACAGTATTTGTATATAATAACGGGACTGAGCCATTGTACGTAACAATTACAAATAATATCATCATGTTGTAAGGCGGTCAGTATTTCCAGTAGATTACATGATGCAGACTGTACCGGGGTTTAATCAGTGTAACCATACAGTATGTGCTATATAATAACTGGTACTTAGCCTGGTACCATATACATTGAATATAATCATCATGGGTTAAGGCTGGTCGTATTTCCAGTAGATAGATGATGCAGACTGTACCGGTATCAGTGTAACCATACAGTATTGTATATAATAAACTGGTTACTGAGCCGGGTAACCATACCACAGGTACTGTAATATCACGGA
>JAACNH010000217.1:16417-34010 GCA_019447015.1 Hymenochirus boettgeri
GGTGTAAGGCTGGTCAGTATTTAATGGACTGGTAATTAGCAGAATGCAGATGACGTGTTCATGTTTAAAGGGACTGGTGGAAACTCTAATCTGCATGCACAGGTGATTAAACATTAGAAGGAACATGGATTAAGCCATCTCAGGAGTGAAAAGGACGAGCTGCAATGTGTGTAATTTAGTCTCTGTGACTTTAACTGGTGAGCTGCCATGCTGATTCCTAAGCTGCTATTTTGATGGGAGATAAATGTATGTCATCGTGCTGGGAGGGTGCGGGGGGATCTGGTTAGGGTGTTTCCATGCGGAGGTGAAAGGATGTGGGATAGTTTAGAGGGGGAACATTTCACACAAAAACATTTCCATTCCCAAATTTTCCCTTTTACTGTCATTATGATTTATGGGAAATATCCACCAAGTCTGTAACATTCCACTGTACAGAGAGCTATGTGATTGGTTGCCGTATCTAACCATGTCATTGGTTAGTGAGGGATCATGGACTAGTGCATGTAGGGGCAGGTATGTAGGATTGTCACCTCTGTAATATTTAAAGGGGAACTAAAGTCAGAAACCACCCCCTCCCTTTAAATGGATCACTCACTCACACCTTTGATCAAACAGAACACAAGCCCAGTGGACACTTCAAGTGGGGATTTCAGTTCCTCTTTGAAATGTTTTAATGTATCACTATGAAATCACTATGGCATCTCCCACTGCAAGGAAAACATGTGCCGATACCGTGGAGATGAGACGTGTCCCATGTGAATGTTCCAGTAAATCTCTATTTCCTTTACTACAAAACAGGAAATTTAAAGGGCCAGATCTGCACTGGATTTCCTGTTTTAAATAAAAATATACCATACATACTGTATTAATCTGTATTTATAAAGGACAGCGCTGTGTCCCCACGTGGCGCTAATAAATAAACATGTATATAATACTGTATAATCTGTATGTATAAGTAGAGGCTGTGTACCCAAGTGGCGCTATATAAATAAACATGTACCATACGACTGTAGAAATCTGTATTGTTATAATGTACAGCGCTGTGTACCCAAGTGGCGCAATATATAAAATTACATCAACTGTATAATCTGTATTGTTATAATGTACAGGAGTGTACCAAAGTGGCGCTATATAAACATATACATAACATACTGTATAACTGTATTGTTATAATGTACACAGCGCTGTGTACCCAAGGCGCTATATAAATAAACATATACATAACACTGATTAATCTGTATTGTGATACATGTACAGCGCTGTGGTATCCAAGGGGCTCTATATAAATGGCTCTATATAAATAAACATCCTCTAATACTGTATAATTGTATTGTTATAATGTACAGCGCCTGTGTACCCAAGTGGCGCTATATAATATAAACATATATATACGACTGTATAATCTGTATGGTATATAATGTACAGCGCTGTGCTACCAAAGTTGGCGATATATAAAATAAATATATGTTACATACGGGATAATCTTTATTGTTTATAATTGTACAGCGCTGTGTTAACCAAGGCTCTATATAAATAAACATATACGTACCATACGGTATAATCTGTATTGTTATATGTACAGCGCTGGTCCCCAAGTTGGCGCTATATAAATTAACTATACATACATACTGTATAATCTGTATTGTTATAATGTACAGCGTGGTAACAACGATAAAAAAAAAAAAAAAAACAAAAAAAAAAAAAAAAAAAAAAAAAAAAAAAAAAAAAAAAAAAAAAAAAAAAACAAAAAAACATATAAAAAATAAAAAAAAAAAAAAAAAAAAAAAGAAAAAAAAAAAAAAAAAAAAAAAAAAAAAAAAAACAAAACTGCGCATTATATAATAAAACATATACTACATACTTATAATCTGTAATATTATAATGTACAGCGCGTGTACCAGTGGCGCTATATAAACAACATATACATACATACTGTATAATATGTAGTGTTATAAGGTACAGCGCTGTGTCCCCAAGTGGCGCTATCTAAATAAACAGATCATACATACTGTATAAATCTGTATTGTTCATAATGTACAGCAGGGGGGGGGGGGGGCTGTTGTTTTTTTTTTTTCCCCCCAAGTGGCGCTAAAAATAAAATATACATTACATACTGTAAATCTGTATTGTTATAATGTTACAGCGTGTGTTCCCAAAGTGGCGCTAATAAATAAACATTATACATACATTACTGTTAATCTTGTAATATTATAATGTCAGCGCTGTGTACCAAGTGGCGCTATATAAATAACATATTATCATACATACGTATAATCTGTATTGTTTAATGATACAGCGCGAGTACCCAAGTGGCGCTATATAAAGAAACATATACATACTGTATAAAACGTATTGTTACATGTACAGCGCTGTGTCCCAAGTGGCGCTTATAAATAACATATACATACATACTGATAATCTGGAAGTTCTAATGTACAGCGATGTGGACCCAAGTGGGGCTATAGAAATAAAACATATACCTACATACTTTATAACTGTAGTGTTATACTGTACCGCGGCTGTGCTGTCCCCAAGTGGCGTATATAAATAAACATTATGCATAAATACTGATGTGTAATCTGCATGTTGAATGTACCAAGCGCGATGTCCCAAGTGGCGCTATATAAATAAAACAGTATACACAATACTGTATAGTTCTGTATTGTTATAATGTACAGCGAGGTGTCCCCAAAGTGGGAGCCTATTATAAATAAAACATATTACACACTATCTGATAATCTCGTATAGTTAATAATGGACAGCGCTTGTGTACCCCAAGTGGCGCTAGATAAATAAAAATATACGTACATACCTGTATAAGTCTGTTTGTTAGAATGTACAGCGCTGTGTATCCAAGTGCCTATATAAATAAACATATACATACATATGTATAATCTGTATTGTTTATAATGACAGCGCGGTGTATCAAGTGGCGCTCTATAAATAAAACATATACATACCTACTGTAAATCTGTTTATGTTATTAAGTCAGCGCGCAGTACTCAACGTGGCTGCTATTATTTGTTTAAATAAAACATAATACATTACGGTATAATCTGTATGTTATAATGCTACAGCGTGTGTACCCAGTGGCTCATATAAATAAACATAACAAATACATACTGTATAATCTGTAATCGTTATTATGTACAGCGCTGTGTAACCAAGTGGGGCTATATAAAAACATATACATACATACTTTATAATCTGTATTGTTTAATGTACAGCGCGTGTCCCCAAGTGGCGACTATATAACATATGCATTACATACTGTATAACATCTGTATTGTTATAATGTACGCGCTGCTGTCCAAGTGGGGCTGATATAAACATATGCTACTACTGTATATCTGTATGTTATAAGTGTACAGCGCGTGTCCCCAAGTGGGGCTATATAAACATATGCATCACATATGATAATCTGTATTGTATTAATGTACAGCGCTGGGCCCAAAGTGGCGCTATATAAAAAAATATGCATACATACTGTATAATCTGTGTATTGTTAAATGTACAGCGCTGTGTCCCCACGTGGGGTATATAAACATAAATACGCATAGTTGTCTACTATGTATGGGTTAGACAGGTAACAGCGCTGTTGGACCCAAGTGGGGCTATATATAAACGATACATACATCTTTAGAATCTGTATTGTTATAAGACAGCGCTGGGTGACCCCATAGTAGGAGACTATATAAAACATATGCATACATACTGTAGTAATCGTTGATGGTTATAATGTACAAGCGCTGGGGCCCCAAGTGGGCGCTAGATAAATAAATATCATACATACTGTTAGTCTGTATGTTATAATTTTACAGCGCGTGTACCCAAGTGGAGCTATATAAAATAAACATATACACAACTGTATAATATGTTTGTTATAATGTACAGCGCTGTGCACAAGTGGCGCTCTATAAAATAGAACATATACGTACATACTGTTAATCTGTATTGTTATAATGTACGCGGCTGTGTTTCCAAGTGGCGCTATAAAATAAACTATACATACATACTGTATAATCTGTATGTTCTAATGTACAGCGCGGCGTACCAAGGGGCTCTCTAAATAAACCAGTATACAAGAATACGTATAATCTGTATGGTTGTAATGTGAGGCGCTGCTGGTAATACACAAGTGGCGCTAGTATAAACTAAACATAACATACATTAGGTTATAATCTGATATGTTAATGTACGGCGCTGTGTCCCCAAGTGGCACATATAAATAAACATATAAGCATACCCATGAACTGTATTAATCGTATTGTTCTAAGGACAGCGCTGTGTAACCCAGTCGCGCGAAATATAATAAAATAAAAGTGTACATAGCAGTTACTGTGTATAATCTGATTTTTTTATCAATAGTAAAGCGCTGTAGTGTACCCAAGTGGCGCTAGATATATAACAGTCTTAGACCATACAGTAATGCTATATCTGTATTGTGTATAATGTACAGCGCTTGTGTACCCAAGTGGCAGCATATATAGAAATACAAACATAAGCACTTTACATACTGATATTAGATATGTATTGTTATAATGTACAGCAGCTGGTCCCACCCAGTAGGCGACTATCTAATAAACATCTACAACTTACTGTGTAATCTTATTGTTATAATGTTTACAACGTGCGTACCCAAGTTGCGCTATTAAATAAAAGGTAGTACATACATACGTATAATCTGTAGTTATAATGTACAGCGCTGTGTCCCCAAGTGGCGCATATAAATAAACATCTACATACATACTGTGTAATCTGGATTGGTATAAATGTACAACGCTGCGTACCAAGTGCCGGATATAAATAAAAAACATACTAATGGTAATAATCTGATTGTTATAATGTACAGCGTGTGTACCCAAGTGGCGCATATAAATAAACATATATCAAAATACTGTGTAATCTGTATTTGGTATAATGTACGCGCTGTTACCCAAGTGGCCGCTATATAAATAAACATATACTACATACGGTATTATAGTATTGTTATAAATGTACAGCGCTGTGTCCCCAAGTGGCGCTATATACATAACATATCCTACATACTGTGTAATCTGTATTGTTTATAAGTTACAAACGCGGCGTACCCAAGTGGCGCTATATAAACTAAACATCTACATAATAATGTGTAATCTGATATTGTTATAATGTACAGCGCTGCGTCCCCCAGTGGCGCATATAACTAAACATATTACATACATACTGTTAATCTGTATGTTACAAATGTCAGCGCTGCGTACCACAAGGGAGCTATGAGTAGAATCAAACGATACATGCATACTGGAAATCTGTATGTTCGTGACATGTACAACGTGCGTACCCCAAGTGGCGATAATAAATAAACATATACATCCATAATGTATAACTGGTATTGTTACAATGTATCAGCGCTGCGGTCCCCCAAGTGGACGCAGATAAGATAAACAATACATACATACTGTAAATCTGTATTGTTATAATGTACAGGCTGTGTATCCAAGTGGGCGCTATAGTAAATAAAAACATATACTACATTGACGGATCTAATCTGTATTGTACAATGTACAGGCGGCGTCCCCAAGTGGCGCTCTATAACTAATCATATACATACATACTGTATAATCTGCTGTTATACTGTCAGCGCTGCGTACCCAAGTGGACGCTAATATAAGATGTAGAACATATTCATAATATACTGTATTATCTTCGTGTTCAATGTACAGCCGCTGCGTCCCAAGTGGCGCATCTACTAAAAATAGAATACATACTGTAATCTGTATTGTTACTAAGACAGCGCTGCGTCAAAAAGTGGCGCATATAAATAAACCATACATACATACTGTATAATCTGTATTGTATAATGACAGCGCGCGTATCCAAGTGGGTATATCAATAAAAACAATAGTAGAATACATACTGTATAATCTGTATTGTACAATGTACAGCGCTGCGTCAACCAAGGGCGGCTATATAAATAAAATATACATACCTACTTGTGAAAATCGTGTATTGAGTAATAAGTACAGCGCTGCGGAGACCCAGAAGTGAGATCGCTAATAAAAAACAATACATACATACTGAAATCTGTAATTGTTACATTGTACAGCGCTGAGTCCCCAAGTGGCGAGATATAAATATAAACAGATACATACATAGGGATAATCTGTAATTGTTATAAATGTACAGCGTGTGCCCCAAGGTGACGCTATATGAAAGTAAAAATAACATAACATACATACGTTATAATCTGTATTGGTATAATGTACAGCTGTGTCCCCAAGTGGCGCTATGAAAATAAAACATTACATACTACTGGATAATCTGTATTGTTATAATGTACAGCGCTGTGTCCCCAAGTGGAAGCGATATAAATAAAACATATACATATTGTATATCTGTATTGTTTAATGTACAGTGCTGTGTACCCAAGGGGCGCTATATAAATCAAACATTACAGACATACTTGTATAAAGATGTACTGTATTAATGTACCAGCGGCGGTGTACCCAAGTGGCGCTATATAAAATAAAAAAACATTATTAACATAACCATTAACTGTATAATCTGTTATGTTATAATGTACTAGCGCTGCGTCCCCAGTGGCGATATATAAATAAACATACTAAATTCATACTGTATTAATCTGTATTGTATAAGTACAGTGCTGTGTCACCCAGTGGCCGCTATATAAACATATACATACCCTTGTATAATCTGATTGTTATAATGTACAGCCTGACGTCCCCAAGGGCCCGCTATATAAATAACCATATAAACGTAAATCTGTATTGTTATAATACGTTTAGTCGAGGGGAACATTAGGGTGTATTACAATTTAAAGGGAGACAGGACATTCATTCTCGGCCCCGTACTATAATTGTTTTTATTCCAGTTGAATTCTGGGAACACATGGGACAAATTCTCACAATGAAATGAGGTCACAGAGTGACAATGTCCGATGGGCCAATGAGGCTCGGGGCACGAGGGACGTCCAGAGAATGAAATAATAACGGTTACGTGGGAACAGTCACTGGGACACGTGCAGGAATTCAGAGTGACACGTTGCTCCCGGGCAAAACAACATAAACCAGGTGGGCTGGGGGGGACCGTCCAATGGATGGCAAGTCTAATGATATCACTGTCTTTGAACTACAACTCCAGATAATTAAAGGACGAACTTCAATAGAAGGGAAAGAGATTTCTGCGTGATGAATGGAGTATCTGGTCAGTATCGTAACATGGCCAAGAACCAGAGCCTCTTCTCCCTGGAAAGACGTCCGGAGTCTGTGTATTATCCCATAGCTGGGGAAGGGAAGAAAATAAATGTTAATGAATTTCATGGGGATAAACTGACCCCCAATTCCAACTAAACAAGAAACCGGAAGAGGGATTCGCTGTATTACCGATTTACTTAAAGGAGAACTAAGGTCCCAATCTGTATAATGAGCTAGTTCAATCTCCATCAAGCCTCCAGTCTGGAGCCAACATGGTCGCATTGATGGGGGACTGTACCGGTATCAGTGTAACCATACAGTATTGTATATAATAACTGGTCCTCGCCTGTCCATAAAATTACAATATATCATCATGGTGTAAGGCTGGTCAGTATTTCCAGAGATAAATGATGCAGACTGTACCGTGATAGTTGTACCCATACAGGATTTTTATAATAACTGGTACTAGCCTTGTACCGTTATACATTACATATAATATATCATGGTGAAGGGCTTGGTCGTATTTCCAGTCGATACATGATGCGACTGTACGGTATCAGGTGTAACCATGGCAGTATTGTATATAATAACTGGTACTAGCCTTGTACATAATACATTAATATAATATCATCATGGTGTAAGGCTGGTCGTATTTCCACTTAGAACATGATGCAGACTTGTACCGGTATCAGTGTAACCAACGATTGTATATAATAAACTGGTGAGATTAGCCTGTGTACCCATATAATTACGGGGGCAGAAGCTTAGTCAGTTGGGGGCGGCAGCAACCTGCGCAGGGGTCGGTGGGAAACAGTTCAGCGGCCCAATTAAATATCATGGTGTAAGGCTGGTCAGATTTCCATTAGATACATATGAGACTGTAACGGTATCAGTGTAAACCATACAGTATTGTATATAATAACTGGTACTTAGCCTTGTACCGTATACATTACATTATAATCATCAGGTGTAAGGCTGGTCAGTCTTCCATTAGGGATCCATGATGCAGACTGTACCGGTATCAGTGTAACCATATAGTATGTATATAATAACTGGTACGTAGCCTGTATGTATACATTAATTAATATATCCATGTTGTAAGGCTGCGTCAGTGATTCCCATTAATACATGTGCAGACTGTACCAGTACAGTGAACCCATACAGTATTGTATATTAATTAACGGGCGGGGCAAGGTGGGGGGGGGGAGTAAAAGAAGGAGAAGATGAAGTGGGTGGTACCTAGCTGTACCATATTACATTACATATATATCATCATGGTGTAAGGCTGTCCGTATTTCCATGAGATACATGTATGCAGGACTGTAAACGGTATCAGTTAACCATACAGGATTGTATAGAATAACTGGTACTTAGCATGTACCATACACATTACTATAATTCAATCATGGTGTAAGGCTGGTCAGTATTTACATTAGTTACATGATGCAGACTGTACCGGTACTCCGTGAACCATACAGTATGGAGATTAATAACTGGTTACTTAGCCGTACCATATCATTACATATAATATCATCATGGTGTAAGGGTCTGGTCAGTATTTCCATTAGATACATGATGCAGGCTGTAACTGTATCAGTGGAACCATTACAGTTATTGTATATAATAATGGTACTAGCCTTGTCATAGACATTACATATAATTATCATAATGGGTAAGGCTGGTTCAGTATTTCCATTACGATACACGATGCAGGGCGTAACGGTATCAGTGTAACCAACAGTATTGTATATAATAACTGGTATTAGCCTGGTACCAGATATACATTACATATAAAGCATCATGGTGTCAGGCTGGTCAGTATTTCCATAGCGACATGATGCCGACTGTACGGATAGTGTA
The DNA here is from genome assembly GCA_019447015.1 of Hymenochirus boettgeri. Taxonomy (NCBI): domain Eukaryota; kingdom Metazoa; phylum Chordata; class Amphibia; order Anura; family Pipidae; genus Hymenochirus; species Hymenochirus boettgeri. The sequence continues at coordinate 25,474 of JAACNH010000217.1, forward strand.
ACCATACAGGTATTGTATATAATAACTTGAGTACTTAGCCTTGTACCATATACATTTTACATATAATATCATAAGTGTAAGGCTGGTCAGTATTTCCATAGAGAATGATGCAGACTGTCGGTATCAGTGTAAAACCATACAGTATTGTATATATACTAAACTGGTACTTAGCCTGGTGACAGAGATACATTACATGATCAATATCATCATGGGTAAGGCTGGTCAGTATGCCATTAGATACATTGATGCAGACTGTACCATTATCAGTGTAACCATACAGTTATTGTAATAATAAACTGGTGACTTAGCCTTGTACCGTATACATTAATATTAATATCATCATGGTGTAAGGGCTGGTCAGTATTTCCATAGATACATGAGGCAGAATGTTAAAGGCATCTCAGTGAACCATACAGTATTGTATATAATAACTGGTATTAGCCTTGTACAATACATTAAAATATAATATCATCATGGTGTACGGGCTGGTCAGTATCCATTAGATACAATGATGCAGGGCTGTACCGGTATCAGTGTAAACCATACAGTATTGTGTATAATAACTGGTACTTAGCTTGTACATTAACTTACATATAATATATCATGGTGTAAGGTGCGTCAGTATTTCCATCGAGACATGATGCAGACTGTACGGTATCAGTGTAACCAACAAGATTGTAGATAATAACTGGTACTTAGCCTTGTACACATAACATACTATAATATATCATGGTGTAAGGCTGGGTTCAGGATTGCCATTAGATACATGATGCAGGATGCTACCGGTATCAGTGACACCATACAATAGTATTAATAAATGGTACTTAGCCTTGTACCAATACATTACATTTAAGATCATGTGGGTAAGGCTGGTCAGTATTTCCATGAGATATACATGATGCCGACTACCGTATCATGTAACAACAGTATTGTATATAATAACTGGTACTTAGCCTTGTACAATATACATTACATATAAGATCATCATGGTGTAAGGCTGGCAGTATTTCCATTAGATAATGATGCAGACTGTACGGTCTCAGTGTAACCATACAGTATTGTATATAATTACTGGTCTTAGGCCTTGTACCATATATTATTATTCTTTGATATAATATTATGTGTAAGGCTGTCAGTATTTCCAAGGAGTTACATGATGCAGGGGGGGGAAACCTAGTGGAACCCGAGGTGTCGAGTGTACGCATACAGTATTGTTATTATAGTAACTGGTACTTAGACGTGTACCATCACAGTAACAATAATATCATCATGGGTAAGGCTGCGTCGAGTATTTTCCATTCGATACATGATGCTAGGGACTTACAGCAGGTATTCAGTGTAGACCTACAGTATTGATAATAATAATGGTAACTTAGCCTGGTACACGTATATTGCATGTGTACACATAATGTAAAATAATTCAATCCTGGTAGTAAGGACTGGGTCCGTAATATCCATGCACGATACATGATGCAGCGGTGTACCTGGTATCACGTTGTAAACAAGACAGTTATTGTATAGTATATACATAAGAGTTATAGCCCTAGTACAATATGACAGTACATAATAATATCATCATGGTGTAATGCGCTGGTCAGTATTTCCATTAGTACATGATGCAAGACTGTACTGGTATCGTGTAAACCATATAGTAAAATGGTATAAATAAATGGTACGAGCCTTGTAATCGTATACATACATATATATCATCATGGGGTACGGCGGTCAGTATTTACATTAGTACATGATGCAGACTGAACCGGTGATCAGTGTAACCATACAGTATTGTATATAAAACTGGGTACTTAGCCTTTGTACCATACACATGACATATTAAATCCTCATGGTGTAAGATGGTCAGAGTCCATTAGATACTGATGCAGGCGCTACCGGTATCACAGTGTAACGATACAGTACTTGTATATAATAACTGTACTTCAGCCTTGTACCATATACTCATCTCATATTTACCATGGTGAAAGGCTGGTCAGCTTTTAAATTAGATTACATGATGCAGACTGTACCGGGATACAGTGACCATACAGATTGCATTATAAAACTGGGTACTTAGCCTTGTACATATACAGTACATATAAATATCATCATGTTGTAAGGCTGGTCAGTATTTCATTAGATACATGATGCAAGACTGTACCGGTATCAGTGTAACCTACAGATTGTATATAATAACTGGTACTTAGCCTTATACCATTATACATTACATATAATACCATCATGTGTAAGGCTGACGTCAGTATTTCCATAGATACAGATGCAGACTGTACCGGTTATCACAGTGTAACCATACATATTGTATATTAATAACTGCTACTTAGAATTGTACCGATATACATTAATATATATCATCATGGTGTAAGGCTGGCAGTATTTCCATTAAGACATCGATGCAGACTTGTACCGGTATCAGTGTAACCATACAGTATTTGTATATAATAACGGGACTGAGCCATTGTACGTAACAATTACAAATAATATCATCATGTTGTAAGGCGGTCAGTATTTCCAGTAGATTACATGATGCAGACTGTACCGGGGTTTAATCAGTGTAACCATACAGTATGTGCTATATAATAACTGGTACTTAGCCTGGTACCATATACATTGAATATAATCATCATGGGTTAAGGCTGGTCGTATTTCCAGTAGATAGATGATGCAGACTGTACCGGTATCAGTGTAACCATACAGTATTGTATATAATAAACTGGTTACTGAGCCGGGTAACCATACCACAGGTACTGTAATATCACGGATGTAAGGCTGGTCAGTATTTAATGGACTTGGTAGATAGCAGAATGCAGATGTACGTTGTTCATGTTGCAAAGGGCCTGGTGGAAACTCTAATCGTGCATGCACAGGTGATTAATGCATTTAGAAAGGAACAATGGTTAAGCATCTACAGGGGAGTGAAAAGGAACGAGCTGCAATGAGTGATAATGTAGTCTCTGGTGACTTAAAACTACGGTGGATGCCTGCTGATCCGAAGCTGCATTTTGATGGAGATAACTGTATGTCATCGATGCTGGGAGGGTGCGGGGGATCTGGTTAGTGGGGGTTCCATGCGGGAGAGTGAAAAGGCTGTTGAGATAGTTATGAGGGGGAACATTCACAAAAAACATTTCCATTCCACAAATTTTTTTTTATCCCCTTTGCATGTCATTATGATTTATGGGGAAAAATATCACCAGTCGTAAAACATTGACCACTGTACAGGGAGAGTATGTGATTGGATTGCCGTATTAACCAGTCATTGGTTAGTGAGGGATCATGGAAGACTAGGCAATGGTAGGGGACAGTATGTAGGATTGTCACCTTGTAATATTTTAAAGGGGAACATAAAGTCAGAAACACCCCTCCCTTTAATGGATCACTCCTACAACCATTGATCAAAAAGAACACAACGCCCGTGGACTTCCAAGTGGGGATTCAGTTCCTCATTTGAAAATGTTAATAGTATCACTATGAAATACCTATGGCAATCTCCACACTGCAAGGAAACATGTGCCGATACGGGGAGATGAGGACGGTCCCAGTGTGCGAAATAGTTCCAGTAAATCTCTATTTCCTTTACTACAAAACAGGAAATTTAAAGGGCCAGATCTGCACTGGATTTCCTGTTATCTCTCGTCCATTCCAATGTATTTCCATGTCACCCACCAGTAAAGACCAATTATCACGTTGATACATGAGACCCACAAATTATCCATTTAACCATCTCAAGTGCTGGCCATACACAGACATTTCATAGATGTTCCAATCAATCAATTTGTCATCAATATTATGGCTCTAAGGGGTTGGGTCCCTGATATTGATCGAGAACGAACATCAGGATGAGACCAATGAGAGGGCGATATGATGTCATAGTTCATATAAACAAGGGGAGGGGGTGATATGATGTCATCATTCATATAAACAAGGGGAGGGGTGATATGATGTCATCGTTCATATAAACAAGGGGAGGGGGTGATATGATGTCATTGTTTATATAAACAAGGGGAGGGGGTGATATGATGTCATTGTTTATATAATCAAGGGGATGTCATTGATGATGTCATTGACCTGTTCCTGCCAAATAACTACAAAGCTCTGGAACAGGATTAATAACTGGCCGTCATTCTCAGCCACACTCTGCTGGCCAGTACTGAACACTCTGGCAGATATTAAAGGGAAAGTTCATGTCATTTATTACCATCAGAAAGTCAATACTGGTCGGTATTTCAATGGGGGCGTAAATGGCTGGGACAGGATCGAACTTTTGTCCGAATCGACCTTTCCGTGGCAGTGGCGATTTATGTCCCCAGTCTACCGTGTTTCCTGGGGGTTGGTCGGCATTGTAACATTGATAACACGGTGTATTTTACCCATTCGTACACAGATACAAGGGTCACTAAACCCAAAACAATTGCCTGGGTTCAACTAATCTATAATTCCCAAGCAGACAGAATCCCTTTCTTCCCATATTAACCCCCCGCAGGACAAGTCACTAGACACCACTGTACACCCTCAGCAGGGGCCTTTATAACTGGGGCCCTCTGCGTCATAGGGCCCCTTGGCAAGAAACTGTAATTAAAGTCCAAAGTTTCGTGCTGACCCGCGACACACGATGTGTACGGATGAGCGACTCGACCTATAATGTCCTATGTATGGGCACTTTATCGTCTGAAACGGCCGCTCGTTCGGTGCTCATACACGGGCGGATTATAGGCCGTAACGCTATTGTTCAACTACCAATCCCAGCATGCAACCAAAGCCTGGGGTTCTCGGAGTTGTCAGGGGGCCCTGGGGGAAGGGAAACTTAGATTTCCCATAGGCAGAGCCACAGGGCCTGTTAACCATTTGCCGCGTTGACAGAACCTGGAATCTCATTGATTGAGAGGTTCAAGGTTAAGCAAATAGTTTTATATACTTCCCATTCAAAAGAGCTCCTGGTCTCCTAGTGTAGGGCTATTCCAGTAACATTAAGGAAATAGATCACAATGCGTCTCAAAAATAGACCTCCTGTACGGTCACCTCCAGCCTCTACTGTCACCTCCGTACTTGACCCTCCCACCTCTACTGTCACCTACGCCTCTACTTCATCTCCTGTACTGCTGACCCTCCAGCTCTACCGTCATCTCCTGACTATCACCCGTACTTGACCCTCCCACCTCTACTGTCACCTACGCCTCTACTTCATCTCCTGTACTGCTGACCCTCCAGCTCTACCGTCATCTCCTGACTATCACCCTAACTGTTACCTCCAGCCTCTACTGTCACCTCCTGTACTGTCAACCATCCAGCCTCTACTTCACCACAATCCTGTACTGTGACCCACCCTCCAGCCCCTAACTGTCCCAACTCCTGGACTGTCACCCCCCCACCTCCACCGTCTAACTGTCACCTCCTGTACTGTGAGTGACCTCATCCTCTACTGTCCCGCACCTCCTGTATGTCGCACCTCCAGCCTCTACTGTCACCTCCTTTAACTGGACCCTCCATCCTCTACTGTCAACCTCCAGCCTCTACTGTCACCTCCTGTACTTTGACCTCCAAGCCTCTACTGTCACCTCCCCAGCCTGTACTGTCACCCTCCTTTCTGTCACCCCCCACCGTTCCAGCTCACTGTCCACCCTCCTGTAACTGTGCCGCCAGCCTCTACTGTCACCACTCCAGCCTGTAACGTCCCTCCTGTACGTCACCTCCAGCTCTACTGTCACCTCCTGTACTGTGACCTCCACCTCTACTCTGTCCACTCCTGTACTGTCACCCTCCAAGCCTCTACTGTCACCTCCTGTACTGTGAACTTCCAGCTTCTATCCCTGTCACCGGCGCTACTCGTCTGGCCGTATGTAGGTCCTGTACTGGTCCCCTGTCAGCCTCTCCTGTCACGTCCTGTACTGGTGACCTCCAGCCTCTAGCTGTCACCGTGGTGGGATGGTTCCTGTTAGCTGTAACCCCCGGTCCAGCCTCTACTGTCCACCCCGGTACGGGTGACCTCCACCTCTACGGTCACCCGGTTTTCCTTATTTCACCTTGTTCATCCTCTACTGTCACACCACCCCTCCTGTAACTGGTGGGAAAACCCTCCAGCCTCTACTGTCAACCTCCAGCCTGTACTGTCACCTCCGTACTGTCACCGTCCAGCCTCTACTGTCACCGTCCTGTACGTGTGGACACTATCAGGCCCTACTGTCACCTGTCCTCGTACTGTCACCGTGGGGGTCGTCACCTGGGTCCTAGCCTCTAGCTGTCAAGCCGTCCCTGTGCTGTACCTCCTCTCTATGTCACCCCCGTCCTGTACTGGTCCAACCCTCCTTATGGTCACCCCTGGCGGTGCACGGGCCACCTCGTACTGTCACCTGGGGAAAATCCAGCCTCTAACTGACCTGTCACCTCCGTACCGTCTGTCGGCCTCCAGGCCTCTACAGGCTGCCGCCGGGTCCTGTACTGGTGACCCCGTCCAGCGCTCGGTCTACTTTGCTCCTCCCTGTACTGTGAACCCCAGCCTCTAACTGTCCCGGCACCTCCTTTCTGTCGAACACCGGTTCCAGCCACTACGCCCTGCCACGGCCTGTACTGTCACCTGTCCATCCTCTACTGGTCACCGGCCCCTCCCGGCCTCGACTGTCACCTCCCAGCCTTAGTGTAAAGGATGTGTAATATGTGCTATTAATGCACAGTTGTCCCAATCCATATTTCAATAAATCCCTGAGTGATGGTCTTGACTGATTGGTCCACGTGAGGTTGGTGGCGTTTTTTCCCCCCGTTTTTCCTGTCTCCCTCTTGGCTAATTTAAACCCAAATTAACTGGAGAGAAAAATGAACAAATGTTATCACTATCCTAGATCATGGCAAAGGTCATAACAGGGATGGGAATGGGGTAAATTAACCTCCTATGTTGTTTCTGTAAGTAGGTACATTCCGGTCATACGCGAACCACTGCCGTTAGAATCTAACAATCCATATGGAAAAGGTAAATAATGTCAAGCCTGGGATTGTCCTTACAGCTAATACCTTACATGGTTTACTTGCCTTTACAATCGCGAGCATGTGTAGTGCTGAGGCCTGATTACATGCTGCTGTCCCCTAGTGAAATGTGGCAGTGGGCAGCTCCCTCTACGGCCACATAGGCTACTAACAAATTTACTTTAAGAGGAATAAGATTTTTTACAGATAAAAATATCAACGACCAACACACTCGGTCTCCATATTATTTCCTCCCTGGTGGGAAGTGCGCTCCGATAGTATCCCATATTAAGTCATCTTCCCAGAACACACTCAGGTACTATGCGTTCCAAAGATGGAACACAGCTGATCTCACACAGTCCCAAGAAAACGGTTTAAAGTCTAAAAAAACACTCAATAAATCGTGTCATTGGCTCATAAATAAACGTCAGAGGCTGGGAGAGTTTTCCCCTAGAGGAGAAGGGTCGGGAGAAGGAGAAGATGGAGAGGTACGTCATAGAGTCCACAATATAACTCCACAGCAAGGAGCATGAGATAGCCACTGAGATTCCCATGTTCTTCTGGTTCTCACCATAAGGGATTTTAAGTTTCTCCTCGCTCTGGGAACACAAGTCAAGAAATTTCACCCAACTAAAATTTTACACCCAATAATCCACGTTACCCTCAAGGGCGTAACTTAACCTAATATAGGCCTTTTACCATGAGGAATATCCTACCGCTATGGATATGGTTACCCTAAATAGGGCTTACATGGAAATCTCCACCCTAACTGGACATTTACTAGGATATCCTAACCTATGGGAATGGGGCGTTTTACCATGACGTAATATTTCTACTCTAATGGTATTAACGTTACCCGACTAATAGGGCGTAAAGGGAAATCTTACCCTAACTGGACTGTTACTCCCCACGGAGGATACTCCCTATCCCTAATGTGGGGCGTTCTTATTAAAAAACATGACGAAATATTCTCTCTAATGGATAACGTTACCCCTAATATGGGCGTATAAGCGGGAACCTTACCATAACTGGGCCTTGTTTGCGTAGGATATCCAACCCTAATGGGGCATTTTAAAACCATGACGTAATATTCTACGCTAAATGGGATAGCGTTACTCTAATAGGGCGAAAGGGAAATCTTTATTACCCTAACTGGACATGTTACTAATGAGTATCCTAACTAATGGGGCGTGTTCACCATTACGTATATGTCTACTCTAAAATGGGATAACTTACCCTAATAGGGCCTAAAGGGAACTCTACCCGACCTGCCGACCTCGTTACTCAAACTAGATATCCTAACCTAATGGGGCGTTTTAAAACCATGACGTAATTATTCTACTCTAATGGGATAACGTTCCCTAAGAGGCGCAAAGGGAATTTGCCCTAACTGGATCTGTTACTTAGGTATAATCCTTATGCCTAGAGCCTTGAAATGGACGCGTTTTAAAAACACAGACGTAAATCTTCTAGAACTCTAAAATGGGATACTTCCCTAATAGGGGTAAAGGGGCAAGCTGTATACTACCTACTGGGACATGTTAGGCTGTTACTAGGACTATCCTAACCTA
>JAACNH010000217.1:34125-89989 GCA_019447015.1 Hymenochirus boettgeri
CCTCCAGCCTCTACTGTCACCTCCAGCCTGTACTGTCACCTCCTGTACTGTCACCTCCAGCCTCTACTGTCACCTCCTGTACTGTCACCTCCAGCCTCTACTGTCACCTCCTGTACTGTCACCTCCAGCCTCTACTGTCACCTCCTGTACTGTGACCTCCAGCCTCTACTGTCACCTCCAGCCTGTACTGTCACCTCCTGTATGGTCACCCCTGGCCTGCACTGCCACCTCCTGTACTGTCACCTCCAGCCTCTACTGTCACCTCCTGTACCGTCTCCTCCAGCCTCTACAGTCACCTCCTGTACTGTGACCTCCAGCCTCTACTGTCACCTCCTGTACTGTGACCTCCAGCCTCTACTGTCACCTCCTGTACTGTCACCTCCAGCCACTACTGTCACCCACGGCCTGTACTGTCACCTCCAGCCTCTACTGTCACCCCCGGCCTCTACTGTCACCTCCAGCCTAGTGTAAGTAATAAGAAGTGCTATTAATGCACAGTGTCCAATCAGTATTTCAATAAATCCATAGAAAGGGAAGATCTGATTGGTCCAAAAGAGGTTGGTGGCTTTTCCCTCCTTGGCTAATTAACCAATTAATGGAGAGAAAATGAAAATGTTCACTATCCTTGTCATGGCAAATCAGACAGGGGGGGAATGGGGTAAATTAACCCTATGTTGTTCTGTAAGTAGGTACATTCGGTCATGAACCTGCCGTTAGAAATCTACATCCATATGTAACAAGGTAAATAATGTAAAGCAGGGATTGTCCTTACAGCTAATACCTTAACATGGTTTACTTTGCCTTTAACCCAGGCGAGCAGGTGTAGTGCTGAGGACTGTTACATGCTGCTGTTCCCCTAGTGAAATGTGCAGTGGGGCAGCTCCCTCTACTGGCCACATAGGCTAATAACAAATGTACTTTAGAGTGAATAAGATTTTATTACAGATAGAAAATATCACTGACGCAGACATCACTGGGTCTCCATATTTATTTCCTCCCTGGTGGGAGTGTGCTCCGATAGTATCCCATATAGAGAGCATATTCCCAGAACACACCAGGTACGATCTGGTCCAAAGGATGGAAACTACAGCGGATCTCAACACAGTCCCAGAAGGGTTAAAGTATAAGAATAAATCTCATTGGCTCATAAAAAAACGTCAGAGGCTGGGAGAGTTTTCCCCTAGAGGAGAAGGAGGAGAAGGAGAAGATGGAGAGGTCCGTCATAGAGTCCAGCAATAATAACTCACAGCAAGGAGCAGGAAGATAGCCACGGAGATTGCCATGTTCTTCTGGTTCTCACCATGAAGGGATTTTAGTTCTCGCTCTGGGAAACACAAAGTCAAGAAATTCACCCAAACTAAAATTTTACCCCAATAATCCACGTTACCCTAAAAGGGCGTAACTTAACCTAATATGGCCTTTTACCATGAGGGAATATCCTACTCTAATGGGATACGTTACCCTAATAGGGCGTAAATGGGGAAATCTTACCCTAACTGGACATGTTAGTAGGATATCCTAACCTAATGGGGGATTTTACCATGAGGGAATATCCTACTCTAATGGGATATGTTACCCTAATAGGGCGTAAAGGGAAATCTTACCCTAACTGGACATGTTACTAGGATATCCTAACCTAATGGGGCGTTTTACCATGACGTAATATTCTACTCTAATGGGATACGTTACCCTAATAGGGCGTAAAGGGAAATCTCACCCTAACTGGACATGTTACTAGGATATCCTAACCTAATGGGGCGTTTTACCATGACGTAATATTCTACTCTAATGGGATATGTTACCCTAATAGGGCGTAAAGGGAAATCTCACCCTAACTGGACCTGTTACTAGGATATCCTAACCTAATGGGGCGTTTTACCATGACGTAATATTCTACTATAATGGGATACGTTACCCTAATAGGGCGTAAAGGGAAATCTCACCCTAACTGGCCATGTTACTAGGATATCCTAACCTAATGGGGCGTTTTACCATGACGTAATATTCTATTCTAATGGGATATGTTACCCTAATAGGGCGTAAATGGAAATCTCACCCTAACTGGACATGTTACTAGGATATCCTAACCTAATGGGGCATTTTACCATGACGTAATATTCTATTCTAATGGGATATGTTACCCTAATAGGGCGTAAATGGAAATCTCACCCTAACTGGACCTGTAACTAGGATATCCTAACCTAATGGGGCGTTTTACCATGACGTAATATTCTATTCTAATGGGATATGTTACCCTAATAGGGCGTAAAGGGAAATCTTACCATAACGGGACATCTTGCTGCTCAGCGAGTCTTTCTCTTTCTCTAGAGACCTCCTGAGTCAAAGTAAAGTAAAAAGAATCAATAGATTTTATAACGCAAAGCACAAGAACTAAAGCTGGGTACATATTATAGGGCGATCGTGACGGTACCTACAGGATTGGCCCTATACCGCTAACGTGTGTACAGATGACCATTTCCAGTGCCGATGAACATTCGGCATCGCAAATGGTCTTCCTGACCGGAAAATTTCCCTAGGTCGCGTTCCCCCCTGCACTAAAGTATAGAGAGTCGTCCAAGACTATGGCAGTCACAACCCGCCTCGCTATACGATCCTGACTGTGTGTATGCAGAATCTTGCAGATTGGTACTGTGGGTAATATCAATAACGGGGTGACCTGTGATAGAGCTCTGAATCCGATGCCCACCAATCAGCTGGATTGTAGTAATGAGGCCTCAGCCAGTAACGTAAAGTCTGGACCGGTTCAGTTACATCTCATTGCCACTAGGTCAGTTTCCAACATGCATTGCGGTACATTGACCGTCCGTATATAGTGTGAATGAGCCCTAAATGTAATAAAGAAAATAGTTCTGGCATTGCAATCCCTTTCCATTACAAATACTTACTATGAGTAATTAGATGACAGGGTTGGTGTCCATCTGAACTAATGAAATTATTATCCCCTTTAGCTAAAGAGATTCCCCCAGAAGGCTCCACAAATTCACCCTCTAGGGTTCCCATACAACATACAGTAACGTCTAAAGGAAATCTACAGGCTAATTCACATTGTACTTCTCTTTCTGAATGAACTGAGCATGTCCGGGTCAATAAACATGCAAGGGGCGGACCCCAGGGGATAAGTCCACTGCAAACGAACCAACAATCTATTCTCACTTCCCAATACAATTGCCCATTCTTGGGACATCATGTCAGACAGTCCATAGAACAAGATGGTGATAAGATTCTAATATTGATTTAAATGTTCCCCAGTGAGTATCAGGTATCTCCATCCATTAACGTTAAATGTCTCACCTGGTTCCACCCCCCCTCCCACTATTCTCACCTTCCCTCCTCCGTTAGTTCCATTTTCCGCAGTTTGAAGTCCACCTGGTCCATGTTGTTTCTGCAGAAAGCCAACTTCTCCTCCATTTCCTCGATCTGTTCACCAGGATATGGAGAGGATGAGTTATTGGTTTACGAATAGTTATTATTGAAATGTACAAGGCACAGGAATGGTGGTTAGTTCAAAAGTTTTCTTTTGATGTCTATGGAACATTCTAATCCCTGGTGACAAAGTAAGTGTGTCTACTAGAATATCTCCAGACATGAAACAGCCTTCATATTGTACCCCAATTCTAAAATTACTCCTACCCCTAAACAATACATGGACCCCAGAACTCTCCCACTGTACCCCCAATTCATTAACATGCCCCAAACCTTTCCCACTGTACCCCTAAAAAATACATGGACCCCAGAACTCTCCCACTGTACCCCCAATTCATTAACATGCCCCAAACCTTTCCCACTGTACCCCTAAACAATACATGGACCCCAGAACTCTCCCACTGTACCCCCAATTCATTAACATGCCCCAAAGCTTTACCACTGTACCCCTAAAAAATACATGGACCCCAGAACTCTCCCACTGTACCCCCAAACTCATTAACATGCCCCAAACCTTTCCACTGCACCCCTAAACAATACATGGCCCAGAACTCTCCCACTGTACCCAATTCATTAACATGCCCCAAACCTTTCCCATACCCTAAACAATACAGGACCCCAGAAATCTCCCACTGTACCCCAATTCATAACATGCCCCAACCTTTCCCACTGTACCCCTAAACAATACATGGACCCCAGAACTCTCCCACTGTACCCCCAATTCATTAACATGCCCCAAACCTTTCCCACTGTACCCCTAAACAATACATGGATCCCAGAAACTCTGCCACTGTACCCCCAATTCATTAACATGCCCCAAACCTTTCCCACTGCACCCCTAAACAATACATGGACCCAAGATCTCCCACTGTACCCCCAATTCATTAACATGCCCCAAACCTTTCCCACTGTACCCCTAAACAATACATGGACCCCAGAACTCTGCCACTGTATCCCCAATTCATTAACATGCCCCAAACCTTTCCCACTATACCCTAAACAAACATGGACCCCAGAACTCTCCCACTGTACCCCCAATTCATTAACATGCCCCAAACCTTTCCCACTGTAACACCCTAAACAAAACATGGATCCCAGAACTCGCCACTGTACCCCAAACATAACATGCCACACACCTTCCCACTGCACCCCTAAACAATACATGGACCCAGAACTCTCCCACTGTACCCCAATTCATTAACTGCCCCAAACCTTTCCCACTGTACCCCTAAACAATACATGGACCCCAGAACTCTCCCACTGTACCCCAATTCATTAACATGCCCCAAACCTTTCCCACTATACCCCTAAACAATACATGGACCCCAGAACTCTCCCACTGTACCCCCAATTCATTAACATGCCCCAAACCTTCCCACTGTACCCCAAAAAATACATGGACCCCAGAACTCCCACTTACCCCAATTCATTAACATGCCCCAAACCTTTCCCACTATACCCTAAACAACATGGACCCCAGAACTCTCCCACTGTACCCCCAATTCATTAACATGCCCCAACCTTCCCACTGTACCCTAAACATACATGGATCCCAGAACTCTCCACTGTACCCCCAATTCATTAACATGCCCCAACCTTTCCCACTGCACCCTAAACAATACATGGACCCAAGACTCTCCCACTGTACCCCAATTCATTAACATGCCCCAAACCTTTCCCACTGTACCCCTAAACAATACAGGACCCAGAACTCTCCCACTGTACCCCAATTATTAACATGCCCCAAACCTTTCCCACTGTACCCTAAACAATACATGGACCCAGAACTCTCCCACTGTACCCCAATTCATAACATGCCCCAAACCTTTCCCACATACCCTAAACAATACATGGACCCCAGAACTCTCCCACTGTCCCCCAATTCATAACATGCCCCAAACCTTTCCCACTGTACCCCTAAACAATACATGGACCCCAGAACTCTCCCACTGTACCCCCAATTCATTAACATGCCCCAAACCTTTCCCACTGCACCCCTAAACAATACATGGACCCAGAAACTCTCCACTGTACCCCCAATTCATTAAACATGCCCAAACCTTTCCACTGTACCCCTAAACAATACATGGACCCCAGAACTCTGCACTGTACCCCAATTCATTAACATGCCCCAAACCTTTCCCACTATACCCCTAAACAATACATGGACCCAGAACTCTCCCACTGTACCCCCAATTCATTAACATGCCCCAAACCTTTCCCACTGTACCCCTAAACAATACATGGATCCCAGAACTCTGCCACTGTACCCCCAATTCCATTAACAGCCCCAAAACCTTTCCCACTGCACCCTAACAATACATGGACCCCAGAACTCTCCCACTGTACCCCCAATTCATTAACTTGCCCCAAACCTTTCCCACTGTACCCCTAAACAATACATGGACCCCAGAACTCTCCCACTGTACCCCCAATTCATTAACTTGCCCCAAACCTTTCCCACTGTACCCCTAAACAATACATGGACCCCAGAACTCTCCCACTGTACCCCCAATTCATTAACATGCCCCAAACCTTTTCCACTGTACCCCTAAACAATACATGGACCCCAGAACTCTCCCACTGTACCCCCAATTCTAACCTACCCCCCAATCCCTCTCACCTCCCTGGTCACACTGATCTTCTCCTTTTTCTTCTTTCCCATTTTGCTCCCACGTGTACTTCCTGGATCACTGACTGGAAACAAGCAAAGGCTCCTCCCACCCTCATGTAAGGGAAAGAAGCCACAGCTGCCATGTTTAATTTGGGCATGTTCCCATAAGGTCCAGTTAAGCAGCCACCATGTTTTTTTCTGGCAAATCTACAAAACTCCTATAGCCATAAAGGAATTGGGAAGTGGAGGTGCCATGTTGGTTATTGGCAGAGATGTGCTGTGCTAGCAATGTGCAATTCTTTTACCCCATATACACATTATTCCAGGCCTGTGTTTCTATTCATTAACTAGAATAATATTACAGTGCCACCATCCAAACTGGGACTTTCCAGGATTTACCCAGAAACCTCTATGGTAGATATTGTATTAAAATAACGAAACGCAGCCTGCAAAGCTATTCTCTGTCCTAGTAATTATACGTTATAATCCTCCGCACACTGCATTGTGGGAAATGGAAGTGATAACTTATTTATATCGTTTCTCTCTTATCCAATGAAATATCGTTCCCTTTAATATTAAAGGACATGTATCATTTGAATAACCATGAATTATGACATCATAGCCAATGAATGACCATGAATTATGACACCATAGCCAATGAATGACCATGATTTATAACATCATAGCCAATGAATGGCAATGAATTATGACATCATAGCCAGTCAATGACCATCAATTATGACATCATAGCCAATGAATGACCATGAATTATGACATCATAGCCAATGAATGAACATGATTTATAACATCATAGCCAATGAATGGCCATGAATTATGACATCATAGCCAGCCAATGACCATGAATTATGACATCATAACCATTGAATGACTGATAAGCTTGTAATAAGCTTTACGATAAGGCGCCACGTTACTGGTAAAATGTCTGTACAAAGATAATACAGAATCTGAAATCTAATTGTCTCATTATAAAGCCATCCATTCATTGTGACTGACTATATAGCAGTAGCCCTGACTGTCTAGGCCCTTATTAAGGCCTCTAGGCTTATTCCATTTGATTTCCTAATCAAAGATTACTGGTAGCAACTGGCAGTGATACATGGAGCTAGTTTGGGGGTCTCCCAGGAGATTCATATAATCCCTCTCTACCCTACAGAGAGGGGCAGATAGTTCACTAAGGACCTTACCCTAGACAATCATAAAGGGACAAATCCCACTTACCATACGAGGTAAGGGACAGGATCTATTGTGAGGTATCAGTGGGTGTGGACAGTCTCCTGGTACATTGGGTGATGTCCTATTGGTGAGGTATCAGTGGGTGTGGACAGTCTCCTGGTACATTGGGTGATGTCCTATTGGTGAGGTATCAGTGGGTGTGGAGAGTCTCCTGGTACATTGGGTGGCCTAGGAATGTGCATTGATTATCTTTTCTATGTTTATATATATAGATATATATACTGTATATACAGATAATATGATATTGTATGGGGCCCAGTAATGTGGGTTGGGGGGAAATTAGCACCATTTTTAACTATAAGAACTTTTATTGAATCTCCCTGTGTATTTATATACCACCTAATAATCCCCAACCATTCTATACCCTCTAATCATCCCAACCATTCTATAGCCCCTAATCTAATCATCCCCAACCATTCTATACTCCCTAATCATCCCAACCATTCTATACCCTCTAATCATCCCCAACCATTCTATACCCTCTGATTGTGAGTATATTAGGTGGCGCCCTGTTTGGGTCGGTTGTGTATCTGTGGCCTTGCAGGCTGGATGTTGGGTGACCCTGTGGAAGATACTGGGGGGATATGGGGTGATATGGGGGTCTCTAATCATAGCAGATAAAGTAAGAGATGCTGTTTAATTAAAGAGACACAGTGCGGTCATTAAATCATTATCAGGTTTTGGGGGGACAAATCGGGGCGATTGCGTGTTAATGTGGTGCTAACTGTGTCCCTGTCTGTGGGTCCCACTGATGTCCCAGTAATGTGGAGTTAACCCCGCGTCTCCAGGCATCTCTCAGTGGGCGACAAAATGAGCAGATGAGTCACACAATCCTCACGCGTCTTCATGGCAATAAACACGTCTGTTGGCACCATCGTCACTGGAGGTGACAAATAAACGTTTTATAAAAATAGAAACTGACACCATCTGCTTAGCACTAAATTGCAACCAGTACCCAGTTTATACTCAGTTTATACCCAGTTTATATACTTAATTCTTACCCAGTTTATACCCAGTTTATATACTTAATTCTTACCCAGTTTATACCCAGTTTATATACCTAATTCTTACACAGTTTATACCCAGTTTATACCCAGTTTATATACTTAATTCTTACCCAGTTTATATACTTAATTCTTACCCAGTTTATACCCAGTTTATATACTTAATTCTTACCCAGTTTATACCCAGTTTATACCCAGTTTATATACTTAATTCTTACCCAGTTTATACCCAGTTTATATACCTAATTCTTACACAGTTTATACCCAGTTTATACCCAGTTTATATACTTAATTCTTACCCAGTTTATATACTTAATTCTTACCCAGTTTATATACTTAATTCTTACCCAGTTTATACCCAGTTTATATACTTAATTCTTACCCAGTTTATACCCAGTTTATATACCTAATTCTTACCCAATTTATACCCAGTTTATATACCTAATTCTTACCCAGTTTATATACCTAATTCTTACCCAGTTTATACCCTGTTTATATACCTAATTCTTACCCAGTTTATACCCTGTTTATATACTTAATTCTTACCCAGTTTATACCCAGTTTATATACCTAATTCTTACCCAGTTTATACCCAGTTTATATACCTAATTCTTACCCAGTTTATATACTTAATTCTTACCCAGTTTATACCCAGTTTATATACCTAATTCTTACCCAGTTTATACCCAGTTTATATATTTAATTCTTACCCAGTTTATACCCAATTGGTACCCAGTTTATAATGTATTAATGGGGTATGTACTGTATAAAGAGAGGTATGGATTCAAGGGAGGAAAATGTAATTCTCCCTCTTTACAAAGCATTGGTAAGGCCTCATTTGGAATATGCAGTGCAATTTTGGAATCCTGTGTACAAAAAGGACATCTTTGAAATGGAAAGGGTTCAGAGAAGGGCAACTAAATTAATAAGGGGATTGGGGGAGCTTGAATATGAAGAGAGACTGGAAAAGTTACAATTATGTACGCTGGAGAAAAGGCGCTTGCGTGGGGATATGATTACTGTGTATAAATACATTAACGGGCCATACAATAAACTATCTGGGGCATTGTTCACCAATCGAACATGTCAAAGGACACGAGGACATCCCTTAAGACTTGAAGATAAAAGGTTTAGGTTCAAGTTGGGAAAGGGTTTGTCATTGTGAGAACGGTAAAGCTATGGAACTGTCTTCCAGTGGACGTTGTTATGGCAGGTTCATTGGTCAGTTTAATAAAAAGCTGGATGAGTTTCTACAAACAAGGAATGTTACAAGTTACTGGTATTGATACATAAAGTAGAGTTGGGAAAGGGTTTGTCACTGTGAGAACGGTAAAGCTATGGAACTGTCTTCCAGTGGACGTTTATCTATATGTACCTATCTGTGTGAGGTGGGCATAAGAGTATCTAATATGTACCCAATTCTGGTGTGAGGTGGGCATAAGAGTTAGCTATATGTAACCTATCTGTGTGAGGTGGGCATAAGAGTATCTAATATGTACCTATCTGTGTGAGGTGGGTAAGAGTATCTAATATGTACCTATCTGTGTGAGGTGGGTATAAGAGCATCTAATATGTACCTATCTGTGTGAGGTGGTATAAGAGCATCTATATGTACCTATCTGTGTGAGGTGGGTATAAAGCATCTAATATGTACTTGTGTGAGGTGGGTATAAGAGTATCTAATATGTAACCTATCTGTGTGAGGTGGGTATAGAGTATCTAATATGTACCTACTGTGTGAGGTGGGTATAAGAGTATCTAATATGTACCTATCTGTGTGAGTTGGTATAAGAGTATCTAATATGTACCTATCTGTGTGAGGTGGGTATAAGAGTATCTAATATGTACCTATCTGTGAGGTGGGTATAAGAGTATCTAATATATACCTATCTGTGTGAGGTGTATAAGAGCATCTAATATGTACCTGTGTGAGGTGGGTATAAGAGTATCTAATATGTACCTATCTGTGTGAGGTGGGTATAAGAGTATCTAATATGTACCTATCTGGTGAGGTGATAGAATTAATATGTACCTATCTGTGTGAGGTGGGTAAGAGTATCTAATATGTACCTATCGTGTGAGGTGGGTATAAGAGTATCTAATATGTACCTATCTGTGTGAGCTGGGTATAAGTGTATCTAATATGTACCTATCTGTGTGAGGTGGGTATAAGAGTATCTAATATGTACCTATCTGTGTGAGGTGGGTATAGGATCTAATATGTACTTGTGTGAGGTGGGTATACAGTATCTAATATGTACCTATCGTGTGTATGGGTAAGAGATCTAATTTTACCTATCTGTGTGAGGTGGGTATGAAGTATCTTATATGTACCTATCTGTTGTGAGGTGGGTATAAGAGTATCTATATAGACCTATCTGTGTGAGGTGGGTATAAGAGTATCTAATATGTCCTATCTGTTGAGGGGAAGAGTATCTAATATGTACCTATCTGTGTAGGTGGTATAAAGTATCTAATATGTACCTATCTGTGAGGTGGGTATAGTATCTAATTATGTACCTATCTGTGTGAGTGGGTATAAGAGTATCTATTGTACCTATCTGTGTGAGGTGGGTATAAAGTATCTAATATTACCTTCTGTGTGAGGTGGGTATAAGTATCTAATATGTACCTATCTGTGTGAGGTGGGTATAAGAGTATCTAATATGTACCTATCTGTGTTAGGTGGGTATAAGAGTATCTAATATGTACTATCTGGTGTAGGGGTAAAGAGTATCTATATGTCCTATCTGTGTGAGGTGGGTAGAAGATATCTAATAGTACCTATCTGTGTGAGTGGTATAAGAGTATCTAATATGTACCTATCTGTGTGTGGGTTGGTATAAGAGTATCTAATATGTACCTATCTGGTGAGGTGGGTATAAGAGTATCTAATTGTACTATCTGTGTGAGGTGGGTATAAGAGTATTCTAATATGTACCTATCTGTGTGAGGTGGTATAAGAGTTCTAATACTGTACCTATCTGTGTGAGGTGGTATAAAGTATCTAATTGTACCTATCTGTTGTGAGGTGGGTATAAGAGTTCTCTATGTACCTATCTGTGTGAGGTGGGTATAAGAGTATCTAATATGTACCTATCTGTGTGAGTGGGGTATAGATATTCTAATATGTACCTATCTGTGTGAGGTGGGTATAAGAGTATCTAATATGTACCTATCTGTGTGAGGTGGGTATAAGAGTATCTAATATGTACCTATCTGTGTGAGGTGGGCGTAAGGGAACTTGGTTAGGTAAGTAAGGGCCCTGCTGAGAGATCAATTTCTTTCATAGGAACTGTATAATTACCGTGATGTGAAGTCTAAAATGACCATCTTAATCTCGCCCATTCCTGGAAGACACAAACACCTAACCCTGGTTCAGTGCAAACTTCATGGTGCCTAGTGGTACAAAGGGCACTTCTAAAGTTTGGCTCAGGTGGCAAAAACCTAGAGATGCCCCTGGAATTGGGTCAAACTGGTTATGAACTGGGTATTTAACTGGGTATAATTTGGAGCAAACTGGGTATGAATTTGGTACAAACGGGTATGAATTTGGTATAAACTGGTTTGAACCTGGTATAAGCGGGGTATGAACTGGGTACAAACTGGATATGAATTGGGTGCAAACTGGTTATAAACTGGGTATAAACTGGGTATGAATTGGGTGCAAACTGGATATTAACTGGGTACAAACTGGGTATGAACTGGGTATGAATTTGGTGCAAACTGGGTATGAATTTGGTACAAACTGGTTATGAACTTGGTATAAGCGGGGTATGTACTGGGTACAAACTGGGCATGAATTAGGTACGAACTGGCTCTAAACTGGTTACAATTTGGGTATGAACTGGTTACAAATAGTACAAACTGGGTACGAAGTCCATCCAGTCCAACCCATCTAGCAATATCCTTATTTCCTGCCTAACTGTTGATCCAGAGGAAGGCAAAAAACCCCACCAAATTTATGAAGGGGGGAAAAAATTCCTTCCTGACTCCAAGTGGCAATGGAAATTCCCTGAATCAACTCTACTTGTATTTATCAATCCCAGTTAACCTTGTAACATTCCTTGTTTGGTAGAACACCCTCCCTTTTTATTAACTAACTCCAATGAACCTGCCATAACAACGTCCACTGGAAAGACAGTTCCATAGCTTTACCGTTCTCACAGTGACAAACCCTTTCCCAACTCTACTTTATGTATCAATACCAGTAACTTGTAACATTCCTGTTTGTAGAAACCCATCCGCTTTTTATTAAACTGACCAATAACCTGCCATAACAACGTCCACTGAAGACAGTTCCATAGCTTTACCGTTCTCACGTGACAAACCCTTTCCCAACTCTACTTTATGTATCCCCCCAGTAACTTGTACATTCCTTGTTTGTAGAACCCATCCAGCTTTTTATTAAACTGACCATGAACCTGCCATAACGTCCACTGGAAGACAGTTCCATAGCTTTACCCGTTCTCACAGTGCAAACCCTTTCCCAACTCTACTTTATGTATCAATACCAGTAACTTGTAACATTCCTTGTTTGTAGAACTCATCCAGCTTTTTATTAAACTGACCAATGAACCTGCCATAAACAACGTCCACTGGAAGACAGTTCCATAGCTTTACCGCTCTCACAGTGCAAACCCTTTCCCAACTCTACTTTATGTATCATACCAGTAACTTGAAAACATCCTTGTTTGTAAAACTCATCCAGCTTTTTATTAAACTGACCAATGAACCTGCCACTAACAACTCAACTGGAAGACAGTTCCATAGTTTACTGTCTCACAGTGACAAACCCTTTCCCAACTCTACTTATGTATCAATACCAGTAACTTGTAACATTCCTGTTTTGTAGAAACTCATCCAGCTTTTATTAAACTGACCATGAACCTTCCATAACAATGTCCACTGGAAGACGTTCCATAGCTTTACCGTTCTCACCGTGACAACCCTTCCCCAACCTACTTTACTTCTTAACTCACCAGCTAAAATCCAGCTAAAATTCATGTTTAAACTTTACCATATTGCCTTTTTGTAGAAAAACTCATCCAGCTTTTTATTAAACGACCAATGAACCTGCCTAACACGTCCACTGGAAGACAGTTCCATAGCTTACCGTTCTCACAGTGACAAACCCTTCCCACTCTACTTATGTATCAATCCCTAACTGTAACATTCCTTGTTTTGTAGAAACTCATCCAGCTTTTATTAAACTGACCATGAACCTGCCATAACAACGTCCACTGGAAGACAGTTCCATAGCTTTACCGTTCTCACAGTGACAAACCCTTTCCCAACTCTACTTTATGTATCAATCCCAATAACTTGAACATTCCTTTTTTTGTAGAAACTCATCCAGCTTTTTATTAAACTGACCAATGAACCTGCCATAAACAACGTCCACTGGAAGACATCCTCCATAGCTTTACCGTTCTCACAGTGACAAACCCTTTCCCAAACTTACTTTATGTATCAATACCAGTAACTTGTAACATTCCTTGTTTGTAGAAACTCATCCGCTTTTTATTAAACTGACCAATGAACCTGCCATAACAACGTCCACTGGAAGACAGTTCCATAGCTTTATACCGTTCTCACAGTGACAAACCCTTTCCCAACTCTACTTTATGTATCAATCCCAAGTAACTTGTAACATTCCTTGTTTGTAGAAACTCATCCAGCTTTTATTAAACTGACCAATGAACCTGCCATAAAACACGTCCACTGGAAGACAGTCCATAGCTTTACCGTTCTCACAGTGACAAAACCTTTCCCAACTCTACTTTATGTATCAATCCCAGTAACTTGTAACATCTTTTTGTAGAAACTCATCCAGCTTTTTATTAAACTGACCATGAACACTGCCATAAACAACGTCACTGAAGACAGTCCCATAGCTTTTACCGTTCTCACAGTGACAAACCCTTTCCCAACTCTACTTTATGTATCAATCCCTCAGATTTAACATTCCTTGTTTGTAGAAACTCATCCCCTTTTATTAAACTGACCAATGAACCTGCCATAAAACGTCCACTGGAAGTACATTCCATAGCATTTGACCTTAAGCCTTCTCACACAGGGTGCAGACCCTTATCAACAGACAAACTTCTAACTCTACTTTATGTATCAATCCACAGTAACTTGTAACATTCCTTGTTTGTGAAAACTCATCCAGCTTTTTATAAACTGACCAATGAACCTGCCTATACAACGTCCACTGGAAGACAGTTCCATACTTTACCTTCCACAGTGACAAACCCTTTCCCAACCTACTTTATGTATCAAATCCAGTAACTTGTAACATTCCTTGTTTGTAGAAACTCATCCACTCTTTTATTAAACTGACCAATGACCGGCCATAACAACGTCCACTGGAAGACAGTTCCATAGCTTTACCGTTCTCACAGTGACAAACCCTTTCCCAACTCTACTTTATGTATCAATACCAGTCCTTGTAACTTCCTTGTTTTAGAAACTCATCCAGCTTTTTATTAAACTGACCAATGAACCTGCCATAACAACGTCCACGGGAGACAGTTCCATACTTTAACGTTCTCACAGTGACAAACCCTTTCCCAACTCTACTTTATGTATCAATACCAGTAACTTGTAACATTCCTTGTTTGTAGAAACTCATCCAGCTTTTTATTAAACTGACCAATGACCTGCCATAAACAACGTCCACTGGAAGACAGTTCCATAGCTTTACCGTTTAAAAAACCTCTACCTTCCCTCCAAACTCTACTTTATGTCATATACCAGTAACTTGTACATTCCTTGTTTGTAGAAACCATCCAGCTTTTTATTAAACTGACCAATGAACCTGCCATAACAACGTCCACTGGAAGACAGTTCCATAGCTTTACGTTCTCACAGTGACAAACCCTTTCCCAACTCTACTTTATGTATCAATACCAGTAACTTGTAACATTCCTTGTTTGTAGAAACTCATCCAGCTTTTTATTAAACTGACCAATGAACCTGCCATAAACAACGTCCACTGGAAGACAGTTCCTAGCTTTAACGTTCTCACAGTGACAAACCCTTTCCCAACTCTACTTATGTATCAATACAGTAACGTGTAACATCCTTGTTTGTAGAAACTCTCCAGCTTTTATTAAACTGACCAATAACCTGCCATAACCGTCACTGGAAGACAGTTCCATAGCTTTACCGTTCTCACAGTGACAAACCCTTTCCCAACTCTACTTTATGTATCAATCCGTAACTTTGTAACATTCCTTGTTTGTAGAAACTCATCCAGCTTTTTTAAAACTGACCAATGAACCTGCCATAACAACGTCCACTGGAAGACAGTTCCATAGCTTTACCGTTCTCAGGACAAACCCTTTCCCAACTCTACTTTATGTATCAATACCAGTAACTTGTAACATTCCTTGTGTAGAAAACTCATCCAGCTTTTTATTAAACTGACAATGAACCTGCCATAACAACGTCCCGGAAGACAGTTCAGCAAGCTTTACCGTTCTCACAGTGACAAACCCTTTCCCAACTCTACTTATGTATCAATACAGTAACTTGTAACATTCCTTGTTTGTAGAAACTCATCCAGCTTTTTATTAAACTGACCAATGAACCTGCCATAACAACGTCCACTGGAAGACAGTTCCATAGCTTACCGTTCTCAACAGTGAAAACCCTTTCCCACTCTACTTTATGTATCAATACCAGTAACTTGTAACATTCCTTGTTGTAGAAACTCATCCAGCTTTTTATTAAACTGACCAATGAACCTGCCATAACAACGTCCACTGGAAGACAGTTCCATAGCTTTACCGTTCTCACAGTGACAAACCCTTTCCCAACTCTACTTTATGTATCAATACCAGTAACTTGTAACATTCCTTGTTGTAGAAACCCTCATCCGCTTTTTATTAAACTGACCCAATGAACCTGCCATAACAACGTCACTGGAAGACAGTTCCATAGCTTTTACGTTCTCAAAGTGACAAACCCTTTCCCAACTCTACTTTATGTATCAATCCAGTAACTTGTACATTCCTTGTTTGTAGAAACTCATCCAGCTTTTTATTAAACTGACCAATGAAACCTGCCATAACAACGTCCACTGGAAGACAGTTCCATAGCTTTACCGTTCTCACAGTGACAAAACCCTTTCCAACTCACTTTATGTATCAATACCAGTAACTTGTAACATTCCTTTTTTTAGAAACTCATCCAGCTTTTTATTAAACTGACCAATGAACCTCCATAACAACGTCCACTGGAAGACAGTTCCATAGCTTTAACCGTTCTCACAGTGACAAACCCTTTCCCAACTCTACTATTATGTATCAATCCCAGTAACTTGTTAACTTCCTTGTTTTAGAAACTCATCCAGCTTTTTATTAAACTGACCAATGAACCTGCCATAAACAACGTCCACTGGAAGACAGTTCCATAGCTTTACCGTTCTCACAGTGAAAAAACCCTTTCCCAACTCTACTTATGTATCAATACCAGTAACTTGTAACATTCCTTGTTGTTATAGAAACTCATCCAGCTTTTTTTACTGACCAATGAACCTGCCATAACAACGTCCACTGGAAGACAGTTCCATAGCTTTACCGTCTCACAGTGACAAACCCTTTCCCAACTCTACTTTATGTATCAATACCGTAACTTGTAACATTCCTTGTTTGTAGAAACTCATCCAGCTTTTTATTAAACTGACCAATGAAACCGCCATAACAACTCCACTGGAAGACAGTTCCATACCGTTCTCACATAACTCTACTTTAGTATCAACCAGAAACTTGTAACATCTGTTTGTAGAAACCCATCCAGCTTTTTATTAAACTGACCAATGAACCTGCCATAACAACGTCCACTGGAAGACAGGTCCATGCTTTTACCGTTCTCACAGTGACAAACCCTTCCCAACTCTACTTTATGTATCAATACCAGTAACTTGTAACATTCCTTGTTTGTAGAAACCATCAGCTTTTTATTAAACTGACCAATGAACCTGCCATAACAACGTCCACTGGAAGACAGTTCCATAGCTTTACGTTCTCACAGTGACAAACCCTTTCCCAACTCTACTTTATGTATCAATACCAGTAACTTGTAACATTCCTTGTTTGTAGAAACTCATCCAGCTTTTTATTAAACTGACCAATGAACCTGCCATAACAACGTCCACTGGAAGACAGTTCCATAGCTTTACCGTTCTACAGTGACAAACCCTTTCCCAACTCTACTTTATGTATCAATACCAGTAACTTGAACATTCCTTGTTTGTAGAAACTCATCCAGCTTTTTATTAAACTGACCAATGAACCTGCCATAAAAACGTCCACTGGAAGACAGTTCCATAGCTTTACCGTTCTCACAGTGACAAACCCTTTCCCAACTCTACTTTATGTATCAATACCAGTAACTTGTAACATTCCTTGTTTGTAGAAAACTCATCCAGCTTTTTATTAAACTGACCAATGGAACCTGCCATAACAAGTCCACTGGAAGACAGTTCCATAGCTTTACGTTCTCACCAGTGACAAACCCTTTCCCAACTCTACTTTATGTATCAATCCAGTAACTTGTAACATTCTTGTTTGTAGAAACTCATCCAGCTTTTTATTAAACTGACCAATGAACCTGCCATAACAACGTCCACTGGAAGACAGTTCCATAGCTTTACCGTTCTCACGTGACAAACCCTTTCCCAACTCTACTTTATTGTATCAATCCCAGTAACTTGTAACATTCCTTGTTTGTAAAAACTCATCCCTTTTATTAAACTGACCAAGAACCTGCCATAACAAAGTCCACTGGAAGACAGTTCCATAGCTTTACCGTTCTCACAGTGACAAACCCTTTCCCAACTCTACTTTATGTATCAATCCCAGTAACTTGTAACATTCCTTGTTTGTAGAAACTCATCCAGCTTTTATTAAACTGACCAATGAACCTGCCATAACAACGTCCACTGGAAGACAGTTCCATAGCTTTACCGTTCTCACCAGTGACAAAACCCTTTCCCAACTCTACTTTATGTATCAATACCAGTAACTTGTAACATTCCTTTTTGTAGAAATCATCCAGCTTTTTATTAAACTGACCCATGAACCTGCCATAAACACGTCCACTGGAAGACAGTTCCATAGCTTTACCGTTCTCACGTGACAAACCCTTCCCAACTCTACTTTATGATCAATCCCAGTAACTGTAACATTCCTTGTTTGTAGAAACTCATCCGCTTTTTATTAAACTGACCAATGAACCTGCCATAACAACGTCCACTGGAAGACAGTTTCCAAGCTTTACCGTTCTCACAGTGACAAACCCTTTCCCAACTCTACTTTATGTATCAATCCCAGTAAATTGTAACATTCCTTGTTTGTAGAAACTCATCCAGCTTTTTATTAAACTGACCAATGAACCTGCCATAAACAACGTCCACTGGAAGACAGTCCATAGCTTTACCGTTCTCACAGTGACAAACCCTTTCCCAACTCTACTTTATGTATCAATACCAGTAACTTGTAACATTCCTTGTTTGTTAGAAACTCATCCAGCTTTTTATTAAACTGACCAATGAACCTGCCATAAACAACGTCCACTGGAAGACAGTCCCATGCTTTAACCGTTCTCACAGTGACAAACCCTTTCCAACTCTATTTATGTATCAATCCCAGTAACTTGTAACATTCCTTGTTTGTAGAAACTCATCCAGCTTTTTATTAAACTGACCAATGAACCTGCCATACAAACGCCACTGGAAACAGTTCCATAGCTTTACCTTCTCACAGTGACAAACCCTTTCCCAACTCTACTTAGTATCAATCCAGTACAAACTTGTAACATTCCTTGTTTTGTAGAAACTCATCCAGCTTTTTATAAACTGACCAATGAACCTGCCATACAACGTCCACTGGAAGACAGTTCCATAGCTTTACCGTTCTCACAGTGACAAACCCTTTCCCAACTCTACTTTATGTATCAATACCAGTAACTTGTAACATTCCTTGTTTGTAGAAACTATCCAGCTTTTATTAAAACTGACCATGAACCTGCCATAAAAACGTCCACTGGAAGACAGTTCCATAGCTTTACCGTTCTCACAGTGAAAACCCTTTCCCAACTCTACTTTATGTATCAACCAGTAACTTGTAACATTCCTTGTTGTAGAAACTCATCCAGCTTTTTATTAAACTGACCAATGAACCTGCCATAAAACGTCCACTGGAAGACAAGTTCCATAGCTTTACCGTTTCACAGTGACAAACCTTTCCCAACTTATACTTTATGTATCAATACCAGTAACTTGTAACATTCCTTGTTTGTAGAAACATCCAGCTTTTATAAAAGACCAATGAACTGCCCATAACAAGTCAACTGGAAGACAGTTCCATAGCTTTACAGTTCTCACAGTGACAAACCCTTTCCCAACTCACTTTATGTATAATCCAGTAACTTGTAACATTCCTTGTTGTAGAAACTCATCCAGCTTTTTATTAAACTGACACCATGAACCTGCCATAACAACGTCCACTGGAAGACAGTTCCATAGCTTTACCGTTCACAGTAAAACCCTTTCCCAACTCTACTTTATGTATCAATACCAGTAACTTGTAACATTCTTGTTTTGAAAACTCATCCAGCTTTTATTAAACTGACCAATGAACCTGCCATAACAACGTCACTGGAAGACAGTTCCATAGCTTTACCGTTCTCACAGTGACAAACCCTTTCCCAACTCTATTTATGTATCAATACAGTAACTTGTAACATTCCTTGTTTGTAGAAACTCATCCAGCTTTTATTAAACTGACCAATGAACCTGCCATAACAACGTCATTGGAAGACAGTTCCATAGCTTTACCGTTCTCACAGAACAAACCCTTTCCCAAAATCTACTTTATGTATCAATCCAGTAACTTGTAACATTCCTTGTTTTAGAAACTCATCCAGCTTTTTATAAAACTGACAATGAACCTGCCATAACAACGTCCACTGGAAGACAGTTCATAGCTTTACGTTCTCACAGGACAAACCCTTTCCCAACTCTACTTTATGTATCAATACAGTAACTTGTAACATTCCTTGTTGTAGAAACTCATCCAGCTTTTATTAAACTGACCAATGAACCTGCCATAACAACGTCCACTGGAAGACAGTTCCATAGCTTTACGTTCTACAGTGAAAACCTTTCCCAACTCTACTTTATGTATCAATACCAGTAGTAACTGTAACATTCTTGTTGTAGAAAATCATCCAGCTTTTTATTAAACTGACCAATGAACCTGCCATAACAACGTCCACTGGAAGACAGTTCCATAGCTTTACGTTCTCACAGTGACAAACCCTTTCCCAACTCTACTTTATGTATCAATACCAGTAACTTGTAACATTCCTGTTTGTAGAAAACTCCTCCAGCTTTTTATTAAACTGACCAATGAACCTGCCATAAACAACGTCACGGAAGACAGTTCCATAGCTTTACGTTTCACAGTGACAAAACCCTTTCCCAACTTACTATGTATCAATCCCAGTAACTTGTAACATTCCTTGTTGTAGAAACTCATCCAGCTTTTTATTAAACTGACCAATGAACCTGCCATAACAACGTCCACTGGAAGACAGTTCCATAGCTTTACCGTTTCACAGAAAAACCCTTTCCCAACTCTACTTTATGTATCAATACCAGTAACTTGTAAATCCTTGTTGTAAGAAACTCTCCAGCTTTTTATTAAACGACCAATGAACCTGCCATAACAACGTCAATGGAAGACAGTTCCATAGCTTTACCGTTCTCACAGTGACAAACCCTTTCCCAACTCTACTTTATGTATCAATCCAGTAACTTGTATACATTCCTTGTTTGTAGAAACTCATCCAGCTTTTTATTAAACTGACCAATGAACTGCATAACACGTCCACTGGAAGACAGTTCCAAGCTTTACCGTTCTCACAGTGACAAACCCTTTCCCAACTCTACTTTATGTATCAATCAGTAACTTGTAACATTTTGTGTTGTAGAAACTCATCCAGCTTTTATTAAACTGACCAATGAACCTGCCATAAAACGTCCACTGGAAGACAGTTCCATAGCTTTACCGTTCTCACAGTGACAAACCTTTCCCAACTCTACTTTATGTATCAATCCCAGTAACTTGTAAACATTCCTTGTTTGTAGAAACTCATCCAGCTTTTTTAAAACGACCAATGAACCTGCCATAACAACGTCCACTGAAGACATCCATAGCTTTACCGTTCTCACAGTGACAAACCCTTTCCCAACTCTACTTTATGTATCATACCCGTACTTGTAAAAATTCCTTGTTTGTAGAAACTCATCACAGCTTTTATTAAACTGACCAATGAAACCTGCCTTAACTCTTATGCCCACCTCACACAGATAGGTACATATTAGATACTCTTATACCCACCTCACACAGATAGGTACATATTAGATACTCTTATACCCACCTCACACAGATAGGTACATACACTGTAACATGCCTTAATGCCCAGATCACCCAAACTACATTAAAAATCAGATGTGCCCAGCTCTGCACACAGAAAATGACCCCCTTACCCTATGATGCTAGAGCAGGACCTGCATGAATTTTATTTTACTTCTGCTCTGCCTGCCGCCTCTCTGATATTTAGCAGGGGCGCTTCCCTGAGCATTTTGCTCATATTGCCTCATTAGAGAGACACCCCTGCCAAATTCATACCCAGATCATACCCAATTTGTACCCATTTCATTCCCAGCGTGTACCCAGTTCATATCAATTCTATGTTAGTTCATGTCCTGTACGTCTCTGGACACACCTACAGTTGATAAGTCCCCAAAGGGTTAAATAATGATTCAAGATCCTAACTGGCCCTATTAACATTATCCCCCATATGTCAGTGGAAGTCATTGAAATGTGGAGATTCTCATTGGTTAATGAACTAATTGACCCCTGGGTGAGTGTCCAGTTCCCTCTCGACAATAATCTTCAATATGCAGTGGAACCTGCGCCACCTAGAGTTTCCCAGGCAGGAGCCCACATTGCCCTGTGGCTTGTGGTTAATCTCCTAAAGGGGAGTAAGAGACGGAGGGTTTGTTCAGTTGGACACTTAATCATCGGACACTTCAATGACCCAAATGAGTTCCATAGGGGTAGCAGGTGAGAATCTCCTGTCTAAGTGGAGACCTTTAGGTCACAGTTATTATCAACTTTCTATTGAACAAGCCCAGTAACCCACCCGACGGGTGATCGAGACATGGGCCACGCTGGGGTTTTCTCTGTTATCCTGGGCCAGTCCAATCCTAAAGGTCGGGATCACAAGGAGGTCAGAGACGGTAGCCTATAAAGGACTCAATGAACTCAGGTAAAAGCCATTGGGAAAGTCGTTCCCTTCAGGAAAACTCATTAGAACTTCCAATGAAACCACCAGTGGAGATTCCATTAAATCAAATAAAGAAGCAGATCTCAGAGGGACATTTACATCAATGGCATCAAAGGTCCATGACTGATTACCCCCTGTATAATATTAGACAGACCATGCAGTGTGTAGCAGTGCAGTGTTTATATGAGGAGTCCATGCAGTGTGTAGCAGTGCAGTGTTTATATGAGGAGTCCATGCAGTGTGTAACGATGCAGTGTGTATTGTCATGTGTATTTCCACACTCCGTTAATCTCTTTCTTTCCCTTTGCAGCAGACACCGGTGAAGCAGTCCTTGAGTAAGTCGCTGTGTCGTGAGTCTCACTGGAAATGCCTCCTGCTGTCCCTGCTCATCTACGGCTGCATGGGAGCCATGACCTGGTGCCACGTTACCAAGGTCACCCGATTGACATTTGACAGCGCCTACAAGGGCAACTCCATGATGTACCATGACAGCCCCTGCTCCAATGGATACGTGTACATCCCGCTGGCCTTCCTGCTGATGCTGTACGTGGTGTATCTGGTAGAGTGCTGGCACTGCTACACCCGGAATGAGATGCAGTACAAGGTGGACCTGGAGAGTGTGCAGGAACGTGTACAGAGAATGCAGCAGGCCACCCCCTGTATCTGGTGGAAGGCCATCAGTTATCATTACGTGAGGAGGACGCGGCAGGTGACTCGTTACCGGAATGGAGACGCTTACACCACCACCCAAGTGTACCACGAGCGAGTCAACACCCACGTGGCAGAGTCTGAGTTCGATTACGGGAACTGCGGAGTTAAAGATGTCTCGAAAGATCTCACCGGATTGGACAGTTACCCCGTGACCCGCCTGAGATTCACCAAGTGTTTCAGCTTCGCGAACGTAGAATCGGAGAACTCTTACCTGACCCAACGGGCGAGGTTCTTCACAGAGAACGAGGGTCTGGATGATTACATGGAGGCCCGGGAGGGGATGCACCTGAAAAACGTGGATTTTAAAGAATACATGGTGGCCTTCTCTGACCCCGATAACCTTCCGTGGTACGTGTCTAATTCCATGTTCTGGGCCGCTGCTCTCCTCACGTTGTCTTGGCCCTTGAGAGTATTGAATGAGTATCACACGTCATACGTTCATTACCACGTAGAGAAACTGTTCGGCTTCGATTACACCCCAGTGACCTCGTCTGAAGATCGGACTCTCTGTCTCCGGATGCCCCGGGTCAATACCATCGACAGTACCGAGCTAGAGTGGCACATTCGGTCCAACCAGCAACTGGTGCCCAGCTACTCTGAAGCTGTTCTGATGGATCTAGTGAACATCTCCACCAGTTACCCAGTTTGCCGGTACACGCGGGGCTACCGTCAGAATTGTGACCGGTGCCACCGAACTATCAGTAGTTCTTCCATATTTTCCCGCAGTGCGCTGAGCATCTGTAACGGCAGTCCCAGGATTCCCTTCAGCAGCAGCCGATTCTCACTCGGACGGCTGTATGGGTCTCGCCGTAGCTGCCTGTGGCAAAGCCATAGCGAGAGCCTGAACGAGCAGGGAGGCCCCACTGAGCAGACGCGTCTATCGAGCCAGGTAACCGTGGAAGAGGAAGAGCCTCCACCCTACCAGGATGCCATCTACTTCCCCATCCTTATTGTCCATCGCAACGAGGGATGTCGGAACCACGATCACCGGCGCATCCACCGCAATGGGTCCTGTGTGGAGACCTCCCTGTAATTCAAGTTGGAGGACTCGATGGCTTCACTTTTCTAGTTGGGGGGTTCCCATTAAATAGCCCCAAAATGCTAAAAAACTCATTGCTAAGGGCACGGTGGAACCAAAGAGCTAGAGAATATATCATTGGCTAAACCAATGGACATGGAAATCCATGGGGAATGTGACTCTCCGAGACCTGGAATGTGGAGGGAATCCATTGGGAATGTGGTGGGAATTGTTGTGAGGGAAATCCATTGGGAATGTGGTGGGAATTGTGAGGGAAATACATTGGGAATGTGAGTCTCAGAGACCTGGAATGTGGAGGGAATCCATTGGGAATGTGGTGGGAATTGGACCGTGGGCTCTTCTAACTGTAGAACCACGTATTTAGCAGTGGACCGTGGGTCTGCTTCTACCTGTAACACTGTCTTTACATGACCGTGGTCCTCTAAATGTAACACTGTATTTACAGTGGACCGTGGTCTCTTCTAACTGTAAACTGTATTCAGGTGGACCGTGGTCTCTTTAACATGTAAATAACACTTATTCTACAGTGGACCGTGTCTCTCTACATGTAAACTGTATTTACAGTGGACCGTCGGTCCCTCGTCTAACATGTCACCTGTATTTAAGTGGACTTGGTCTCTTTAACATGTAACACTTTATTTACAGTGGACTGGTCTCTTCTACATGTAATCACGGTATTTACCGTGGACCGTGGTCTCTTCTACATGTAACACTGTATTTACGTGGGACCGTGCTTCTCTTCTAACATGTAACACCACTGTATTTTCGCCCCACATTGGCGTGGTCTCTTCAACATGTAACACTGTATTCACAGTGGAACACGGGGTCTCTTCTAACATGTACACGTATTTACAGTGGACCGTGGTCTCTTCTAACATGTACACTGGATTTTCAGTGGACTCGTGGTCTCTGCGAACATGACACTGTATTCACAGTGGAGCCGTGTCTCTTCTATTCTAACATGTAGCACGTATTCACAGTGGACCGGGTCTCTTCTAACATGTAACACTGTATTCACACTGGACCGTGGTCACTCTTCTAACAGGTAACACTGTAATTCACATTGGACGTGTTCTTCTAACATGTAACACTGTATTTACGTGGGACGTGGTCTCTTCTAACATGTACCGCAATCGTATTCACAGTGGACCGTGGTCTCTCTAACATCGTACACTGTATTCACAGTGGAACCGTGTCTCTTCTAACTGTACACTGTAATTCCCTAGTGGACCGTGGTCTCTTCTAACAATGTAACACTGTATTCACAGTGGGGACCGTGGTCTCTTCTA
Source organism: Hymenochirus boettgeri (assembly GCA_019447015.1). Lineage (NCBI taxonomy): Eukaryota > Metazoa > Chordata > Amphibia > Anura > Pipidae > Hymenochirus > Hymenochirus boettgeri. Next base: position 59,848 of record JAACNH010000217.1, read on the forward strand.
ACATGTAACACTGTTACGCTTTACAGTGGCGTCGCAACGACCGTGGTCTCCTCTAACATGTAAACCTGCGTTATCAGTCAAAAATTACTCTGTACAGGTGGCTGAGTGTGGTGTGGACGCCGCCCGGTCCACTTTCTGCCAGTGCGAACATACCCGTGCATGCTAGGGTACACACCATAGGGGCGGGTGTTGGGGGGGGTTCTGGCCGCACACACAAAGGTGTTGGCGCTGGGCGGGGGCGGACCCCTTGGCTAGGTGGTACGTCTCAAATGCCGGGGGGACTAGGTCGATGTTAGGGTAGGGGGGATGTCCTCATCCACGGTACAGGGGGGCCACACTACACACACTAAAGCCACTCTTAGGTGGCCTGGGAAAGGGGATGGTAGAACATGGTGATAGATCAGGTCCGTGGACTTATGGATGACGAGAGGTGTGGCGACATCGTGTGATAGGCGAGGGTAGAGGGGCGGTGGCGGTGAAGTGAAGGTCAGCGCACAAGTCACAGGTCCTAGATATGGACGATGAAGGAAGGATAGACACAAGAACCGACGGGCAGGGTGGAAAGAAGGATGATCGGTAGAAGATGGCAGAGAAATACTGGTTAGCGAGCCAGAAGTAAGTGGCATATGGGGTGGAGTAAAGGAGTGATAAGTCAGGAAGGGGAAGTGAATGTGTAAAGAGAGGGAGAAGGAAAGTAAAGTGATATGAAGGAGGGGAAAGGATGTCAAGGTGATGTGGTCTTTCATTAGTTGAAGATTAAATGAGAGTTTGGATCTCGTAGTTTAAGGAAGAATCTTCGACGAGGCGGTGTAGTTTCGGGGAAGGGCGGAAGAGGGAGAAGGAAGTGAGCGAGAGAATAGGGTCATAGGAACCGAGCAGATGGGGATAGACGAAGAAGAGCTGTGAACAAAGAGGTAATGTGTGAGTGGGACGGGGAAAAAGGTTAAAAAAAAGAAGGGGAAAACAAGGGAGGGGAAAGCAGATAGAGAACAATTACGCCTGGTCAAGCGTCTAGAGTTATGGATAAAGGTGACAGGTGGTCAGATGTCTGGTCACGCGCGTCCAGCTGGGTGGGAGTGGCGGAACGAGAAAGAAGGGGGCAAGAGAGGGGATAGGGGAAGAAGGCAGCGAGGGTGGCACGAGCGATCGGAAGGGGACACGGCACCACAGCGGTACGCTGTGCATTCTAGTTCATTCTCTGGGGCATTGTGACCCACAACTTCCCCATCCTATACAATGGCGGTGTCTAATTGTTAACCTTAACGGCCGATACATCTGACTGTTCGCCTTGGAAAAATCAGTAGTAGCCAATGTTCCCTACTACCAAAATTGGCAAAAGGGATGGGGCCACATGGGGAACGTGGAAAGTAACATCTCTATAAGGTCCGTACACACGTGCGATATATGCGGATACATTGTAAGCCTTCGTGCTCTGCCATGGGGATTTGACGACTATATGCCTGATTATCGGCCTGAAACGACTTGGGTCACACACTCGGCAATGGCCCGTAGAATCGGACGTGTGAACGAGCTATAGATGTTTTTAGATTTGTTTGATTGAAAGTGAATCTATCAAATGTCTCAAGCTACAATGAGTACAGACGAGTGGGCATGTCCCCCCCGTGAAATGTCACGGTTTGGTCGGTTTGTAGGACGGTGAAGCTTATGTAGTATCCCCCCAATTAGTGTTTCCAGTAATAGTAAAACATGAAGGTCCAGATAACAGGGAATATCTACCTACCAATACCTCCCACCTATATCTACTCACCTATATTACCCCACTGATATTACCGACCTATATCTACCAACCTTTATCTACCTACCTATATTTACCCACCTATATCTACCCACTGAGAATTACCCCCTATCTCTACCCACCAATATTTACCTACCTATATCTATCCACCTAATCTACCCACCAATATTTACGCACCTCTATCTAACCCCATCCCCACCGATTGTTACCCACTTATATCTACTCACTGATAATTAACCTACCAATATCTACCCACCAATATTTACCAACCTATATCTACCCACCGATAGTTACCCACTTATATCTACTCACTGATAATTACCTCCACATCTCTACCCACCATATTACCTACCTATCTATCTCTCACCGATGTTACCCACTATCTAGCTCCCCGATAGTTACCCACTTATAGCTACTCACTGTAATCCTACCTACCAATATCTACCCACCAATATTTACCTACCTATATCTCCACCTGATATCTACCCACCAATATTTACCTACCTATATCTATCAACCTATATCTACTCCACCAATATTTACCAACCTATATCTACTCACCGATAGTTACCCACCTATATCTACCCACCGATAGCTTACCCACTTATATCTACCCACCTATATATCTCACCTGATAATTCCTACATATCTAAACCCACCAATATTTACCAACTATATCTACCCACCGATAGTTACCCACCTATATCTACCCACTGATAGTTACCCACCTATATCTACCCACCAATATTACCTACCTATATCTACCCACCGATAGTTACCCACCTATATGCTAACCCCGCTAATTTACCCACCTATATCTACCCACCTATATCTAACCCACTGATAGTTACCCACCTATATCTACCCACCATATTCCTATACTTACTCACCATAGCTTTACCCATATAAACCCACCGATATTACCACCCTATATCTAACCCACTCGATCATTACCTACCAATACTACCCACCATATTTCCTCCTATCTATGCAACTAATCTACCCACCTAATATTACCTCCCAACTCGATACTATAGCTACCCACCTAATATTACCAACCTTCTCCCACCGCTAGTTACTCCACCGATATCCCCATCTACCCATATACCCCACGATATTATACCACGCTTGATATTTACCGTTAGTTCGCAATTGTCGAATAGCTACATCTAACCCCAATATTTTACCAACCTATATCTACCCACCGGATAGTTACCCCACCTATACCTACCCCTATAGTCTACCCACTTATTCACTCACTCTTCCTACATATCTAACGCCCACCAATATTACCTACCTTCTACGAACCCGATATCTCACCACCAATTCTACCCTACCGTATATCTATCACACCTATATCTACCCACCATCTTTACCACCTATATCTACCCACTGATTAGTTACCCCCTATTCTAATCCACATAGCCCCACTTTTCTCAGAATTACTCACAACCTACATTCTACCCACCGAATATTTACCACCTATATCTACCCACCCGATAGTTACCCACACTTATCTACCCACTATATTACCACCATATCTTACCCACCAATATTTTCCCTACCTATATCTACATCCACCACCGATATACCTTCTACCCACCAATACCCTATATCACCCACCTATTCACCCACCTATAATCTACTCCACCAAGTAATTACCACACCTATATCTACTCTAACCGCCTGTATCAACCCACATAATCTAAACCCTACCGATAGTCTACCCACCTATATCTACCCACTGTAGTTACCCACCTATATCTACCCACCAATATTTACCTACCTATATCTACCCCCCGGCACCGCATATTACCCACCTATATCTACCCACCATATTACCCACCGATAATTACACCACTTCTACCGATAATTACCGCACCTATATCTACCACACCTAACCAGTATATAGTATCACCCTATCCCCCCCTATTAACACGATGTACCCATATTCACAACCACCGATAATTACTATTCTCCCACTATATACCTAACCACGATTTACCCTATCTACCCACCGATATTTACCCACCGATAATTACCCAGCGATATTTACCCACCTTTTATATTCCCATCGTACTCGTTACAGGCAGAATGACACATGACACAACAGCTCAGGATCAGGTAATCTTGGAGTTTATTACACAAAATATTTTACAATCTTCAACATTGCATAAAAAAGGCAACATTGGTTATGAGAATCTATTTAAACGGGTATTATATATATAAATCTTGTGATAGAATCTATATACACGGTATTTATATATATATAATCATTTCGTAAGAGAAAGACAGTTAAAAAAAGTCTGCACAAAACTCCTGAGCCTCATTAGATGGCATGCAGGGATTATTAACCCTTAACTGGCCTTAAACACGAATATTGGTGTGATACGGTAGTTATGGGTTGGAGTGAGATGGGCGCGGGGGGGGGTTGATGAGAAACGACAGGTAATTACCCTACAGGAGGGTAATGCTTGGGCATTGCTTAACAATCCAGACCTGGTGATTCCCTGAACCTTAACTGGAAATCCAACCCCCTGTCAGGTTAGATCAACTGTTATATACCACAGCGTACAAGTTATTTCACTGCCAATCCTAGCTTCATTGGTCTAACCTCGTGCCTGCATATGTGTGTGTGTGTGTGTGTGGGTGGTGTAGTAACACCTACCTGTGCTCTCTACCACCTGTTTGTACGTGTTCTAAAAAATAATTCCACATTAATGCGAACATATACGAGGAATTCCACTGACGAGATTACATTACTTTCTCAACACCTTTACACATCACCTTAACAGGCCATTGTTTCTGTAACACACTACCAGTACAACACGTAACACTCTGCCTGTACACAACTACCAGTAACACGTCAATCGTCTTACACACTACCATACACTCACTCGTCTGTACACACTACCAGTAAAACGTCCACTCTGTGCCTGTACACACTACCAGTACACACGTCCTCTCTGTGACACACTACCAGTAACACCACTCTGTACACACACCTAGTAAACTCCACTCGTCTGTCTAACACACTACTACACATTGGAACACGTACACTCTGTCTGTACCACTACCAGTAACACTCGTCAACTTCTCCCTGTACAACACTAACCGAAAACACCGGTAACACGTCACTCCGTACACACTACCAGTACAACTCCCTGTACACACTACCAGTAACACATGTCCCTTGCCTGTACACACTACCCAGTAACATCCCTGTACAACACTAACATACACTACAGTAACATGTTCCTGTCACACATACAGTAACACATCACTGTACACACTACCAGTAACATGTCACTGGTGCCTGTACACACTACCAGTAACACATCCCTGTACACACTACCAGTAACATGTCCCTGTACACACTACCAGTAACACGTCACTACCATTGTACACACTACCAGTAACATGTCCCTGTGCCTGTACACACTACCAGTAACACATCCCTGTACACACTACCAGTAACATGTCCCTGTACACACTACCATTAACAATGTCCTGTGCCTGTACACACTACCAGTAACACATCCCTTACACACTACCGGAACATGTCACTGTGCCTGTACACACTACCAGTAACACATCCCTGTACACACTCCAGTACACATCCTGTACACACTACCAGTACACATCCCTGTACACCTACCAGTAACATTCCCTGTACAACTACCAGTACACTCATGTCCCACTACCATAACACTCACGTGCTGTACACACTACCAGTACACACTCCGTCACACTACCAGTAACATCCCTGTACACACTACCAGTAACACATCCTGTACACACTACCAGTAACAATGTCACGGTGCCTGTACACACTACCAGTAACACATCCCTGTACACACTACCGAGTAACACTCCTTGTACACACCTGTCCTAGTACACACTCCCTGTACACACACCAGTAACATGTCACGTGCCTGTACAAACTACCATAACATGTCACTGTGTGGTACACCTACCAGTAACACATCCTGTACACACTACCATTAACATGTCCGTGTGCCTGGTACACACTGCCTACAGTAACACATCCCTGTACACACTACGCATGTACATGTCACCTGTTGCCTGTACACACCCAGTAACACATCCCTGTACACACACCAGTAACACATCCTGTACACACTACCAGTAACACGTACCCTGTCCTGTACCACTACCAGTAACACATCCCTGTACAACTACCAGTAACATGTCACTGTGCCTTACACACTACAGTAACACTCCCTGTACACCTACCAGTAACATTCCCTGTACACCTACCAGTAACATGTCCCTGTGCTGTACACACTACCAGTAACACATCCTGTACACCTACCAGTACATGTCCCTGTCCTGTACACACTACCAGTAACACATCCGTACACACTACCAGTAAACATCCCTGTACACACTACCAGTAACATGTCCCTGTGCGTACACACTACCATAACACATCCCTGTACACACTACAGTAACATGTCCTGTGCCTGTACACCACTACCAGTAACACATCCCTGTACACACTACCAGTACATGTCACTGTGCCTGTACACACTAACAGTACCATCCACTGTACACACTACCAGTGTAACACTGTCCCCTGTACACACACACCAGTAACACAGTCCTGCCTCTGTCACACACACTACCAGTAACATCGTCACTCTTGTACACACTACCCTGTAACACTGCCCTGTACACACTACCACTATAACACATCCCTGTACACACTACCAGTAACACATCCCTGTACACACTACCAGTACATTCTCCCTGTGCCTGTCCACACTCCAGTAACACATCCCTTTACACACTACCAGTAACATGTCACTGTGCCTGTACACACTACCAGTACACACCTGTACAACTACCGTAACACACTCCCTGTACACCTAACACACATCCCTGTACACACTACCAGTAACATGTCCCGTGCTGTACACATACCAGTAACAGTCACTGTGCCTACACACTACCAGTACACACCTGTCACCTCAGTAACATGTCTGTGCCTGTACACACTACCAGTAACACTCCCTGTACACACTACCAGTAACACGTCCTGTGCTGTACACACTACCAGTAACACATCCCTGTACACACTACCAGTAACACATCCCTGTACACACTACCAGTAACACATCCCTGTACACACTACCAGTAACACATCCCTGTACACACTACCAGTAACATGTCGCTGTGCCTGTACACACTACCAGTAACACATCCTCCCTGTACACACTACCAGTAACATGTCGCTGTGCCTGTACACACTACCAGTACACATCCCTGTACACACTACCAGTAACACATCCCTGTACACACTACCAGTAACAATCCCTGTACACACTACCAGTAACACATCCCTGTACACACTAACCTACCAGTACAATTCACTGCCCTGTACACACTACCAGTAACAATGCCTGTCCCCACTACCAGTACACATCCCTGTACACACTACCAGTACTGATGTCGCTGTCCTGTAACACTACCAGTAACACATCCTGTACACACTACCAGTAACATTCACTGTGCCTGTACACACTACCAGTAACACATCCTGTTACACACTCAGTTAACATGTCACTGTGCCCTGTACACACTACCAGTAAACATGTCACTGTGCCTTACACACCTACCAGTATAACATCCGTCTGTAACCCTACCAGTAACACATCCCTGTACACACTACCAGTAACACTGTCCTGTGCCTGTACACACTACCAGTAACACATCCCTGTACACACTACCAGTAACATGTCCCTGTACACACTACCAGTAACATGTCCCTGTGCGCTGTACACACTACCATAACACATCCCTGTACACACTACCAGTAACACATCCCTGTACACACTACCAGTAACACATGCACTGTCCATAACACAATCCCTGTACACACTACCAGTAACCATCCCTGTACACACTACCAGTAACATCTTCTGTCCTGTACACACTACCATAACATGTCGCTGTGCCTGTACACACTACCAGAACATCCCTGTACCACTACCGTAAATGTCTGCCTGTTACAACACTACCATACACATCCCTGTCACACTAACCAGTAACATGTCACCTGTGCCTGTACACACTACCAGTAACACATCCCTGTACACACTACCAGTAACACATCACTGTACACACTACCAGTAACACATCCCTGTACACACTACCAGTAACACATCCCTGTACACACTACCAGTAACATGTCGCTGTGCCTGTACACACTACCAGTAACACATCCCTGTACACACTACCAGTAACACATCCCTGTACACACTACCAAGTAACACATCCCTGTACACACTACCAGTAACATCACTGTACACATACATAACCATCCCTGTACACACTACCAGTAACATGTCACTGTGCCTGTACACACTACCAGTAACACATCCCTGTACACACTACCAGTAACACATCCCTGTACACTACCAGTAACACATCCCTGTACACACCTACCATAACAATCCCTGTACACACTACCAGTTAACATGTCCTGTGCCTGTACACACTACCTAACACATCCCTGTACACACTACCAGTAACATGTCACTTGGTGCCTGTACACACTACCAGTAACACATCCTGTACACACTACACAGTAACATGTCTTCACTGTCCTGTACACACTACCAGTAACACATCCCTTTAACACACTACCTGTACACATGTCCTGTGCTGTACACACTACCAGTAACACATCCTGTACACTACCAGTACACATCCCTGTACACACCAGTAACATGTCACTGTGCCTGTACACACTACCAGTAACACATCCCTGTACACACTACCAGTAACATGTCCCTGTGCCTGTACACACTACCAGTAACAACATCCCTGTACACACTACCAGTAACACATCCCTGTACACACTACCAGTAACACATCCTGTACACACTACCAGTAACACATCCCTGTACACACTACCAGTAAACATGTCCCTGTGGTACACACTACCAGTAACACATCCCTGTACACACTACCAGTAACATTCCCTGTGCCTGTACACACTACCAGTAACACATCCCTGTACACACTACCAGTAACACATCCCTGTACACACTACCAGTAACATGTCCGCTGTGCCTGTACACACTACCCATAACACATCCCTGTACACACTACCAGTAACACTGTCCTGTTTGCCGTACACACACTACCAGTAAACACATCCCTGTACACCTACCAGTACAGTCCCTGTGCTAACACTACCAGTAACACATCCCTGTACACACTACCAGTAAACATGTCCTGTGCCTGTAACACACTACCAGTAACACATCCTGTACACACTACCAGTAACATCGTCAGCTGTGCCTGTACACATACCATAAACACACCTCCATGTACACACTACCAGTAACATGTCCCTGTGCCTGTACACACTACCAGTAACACATCCCTGTACACACTACCAGTAACATGTCCTGTCCTGTAACACAGCTACCCAGACACATCCCTGTACACACTACCAGTAACATCACCTGTGCCTGTACACACTACCAGTAACACAATCCCTGTACACACTACCAGTAACATGTCCCTGTGCTGTACACACAACCAGTAACATCCCTGTACACACTACCAGTAAACATGCCTGCCTGTACACACTACCAGTAACACATCCCTGTACACAACAGCTACCACGTAACTGTCACTGTGCCTGTACCACACATAAAGGTTGGACTAGATGGACGTATGTCTTTATACAACCTCCAATACTATGTTACCATGTAACTGTTATACAGACATTACGGGTAGGGTATAAAGGTTGGACTAGATGGACGTATGTCTTTATACAACCTCCATTACTATGTTACTATGTAACTGTTATACAGATATTATGGGTAGGGTATAAAGGTTGGACTAGATGGATACATGTGTATTTCCCAATATAATAATCTACAGCTTTATAATCTGTGTCCTGCTGTTTCCCGTTAATCTCTCTCTTTATTCTGTGCACAGGGAAAGTAGTTTAAGGATCTAGTTGGATTCATGTTATTATTAATCCCTTGGCCTTTCTTTATTTTTCTTTGTGATTTGAAACTGTTTTTCTGAATTTGATGAACGTGATCCTGTGTGATGCGGTGACCTGGCAAATATAGACGTTGTTTTATCTCATTTCCCCTCATTCTGTCATTACGTTTTCTCTCTACTTGGAGCATTTTACTCCAGGAATTAGTGATAAAGTGACGTTTGAACCTGAGATTAGAGATGTAAATTTACAGTGGACCGTGGTCTCTTCTAACATGTAACACTGTATTTACAGTGGACCGTGGTCTCTTCTAACATGTAACACTGTATTCACAGTGGACCGTGGTCTCTTCTAACATGTAACACTGTATTTACAGTGGTGTGAGGGAATCCATGGGGAATGGGTGTTGGGAATTGTGGAGGGAAATACCATTGGGATGTGAGTCTCAGAGTCTACCTGGAAATGTGGTGGAATCCATTGGGATGTGGTGGGAATGTGAGGGAAATCCTTGGGAAGTGGTGGGAATTGTGGAGGGAAATCTAGTGGGAATGTGAGTCTCAGAGACCTGTGCATTGAGGAGGGAATCCATTGGAATGTGTGGTGGGAATTGAGTCTGAGGAAAATCCATGTGGAATGTGAGTCAGAGACCTGGAATGCGGTGGGAATCCATTGGGAATGTGGTGGGAATTGTGAGGGAAATCCATTGGGAATGTGAGTCTCAGAGACCTGGAATGTGGTGGAAATCATCAGGGAATCCATTGGGAATGTAATTCTGGGAGACCTGGAATATGCTGGGAATCTTGAGGGAATCCATTGGGAATGTAAGTCTCGGAGACCTGGAATGTGTTGGGAATCATGAGGGAACCTTTCATGGAGATTTATTTCCTTTAATGTGGAATCTGCAGTCAGGGACGGTGGTCATTGTCCATGGACAGACTGATTCATAAGGCACCATGACAGCGGTAACATCCCCATCATATCCATTATCACGGCTGGGTACCAGATAGTCCCTCAGTGTCCAATTGCCCTTGGCTCACCATCCTGGGGCAAGACTGGAGTTCATTGCGGTGTTTACTGAGGGAAAAGTAATGCCAATGGCAACTCCCCCTTTCACCACCTTAATAATGAATGAATCCATGGGAATCGGCTAATTGGAATCCATTAGAGGGAGAAGTAAGGGGGGGAGGTGATAGGAAGGACATTTAACTTCTTCACCACCAGATTCCTTTCGTGGTCCGGCATTCGTGGCTTAATCCAGCAGTGGGCAATGCTGTCAAGATTCCTATTGATTAGATAAGTGGAATCCAGTGGATATTGGGACAAGGAATGTTTCTGTATATACCGATCTACATGTTATATTGCCTTATTCAGCCCACTGTTAGGCACTCCAGGTGCCCCCAATGCTGTGCCCAGTGCATGGGGGGGTACGATGTAATCCATATGGCACCTCCAGCACTGGTCCTACACATTAGTCCTTCCATGTATTATTGGCCATAGACAACTGCCTTGTCCAATCATTTGCAATCAATTCGTTAATATGGATGTTAAGGTAACGTCCGGGACAGTGAATATCGACCAGTAATACAATGCGGAGCGGCTCTTCATATTCTTATATATTTGACATTAATCAATTGAAGAACAGTCTACTACAAGTACCAGCATTCCCTGTGAACACAGACAGCTGGAAAGCTGCAGGTTAGACTTTCCTTGTCACAGGGGCTTGATGGATATTGTTAAAGGGATTTACCACCAGAGTTCTTACATGGATTTTAACATTGATAAATCCCCATCTGGTCCCCACCACTGCTCTTTACTGGTGGTAGAACCTAGTAACATGCTTTGTAATATTGTGTGCTCTGGTGCCTGAAACCTGCAGTGCCAATGTCTACATGGTCCAATCACATAATGGGGACCAGAGCCTCACCTAAACCAGTGCTTGTAGCGGGTTATATCTTCTGCAGCTGATACCTCCTCATTTACTTCTATGGAGCCACTGATCACAGGAGGGGCCACATTTCCCATTGATAATTAACCCTGCTCAGTGTGTGTCTAGAAAAACCTTGTTCTGAAGGCAACAACTCACTTGCACATTCATTGGTTTTCCTCCAATACAAGGACAAGTCTAATTCTATCTCCTGAGCAGATTTAGATGGACCTTGGGGGGGTCTGGGACACTAAAGGCAGATCTACCGCCCAGAATGATATGTAGTTAATTGGGCTGAAACATTGACCGTTATATCATGCCAGTTCCAAGTGGTCAGACATGTCAGTAGATCCCAGATCATTCTGAGGGATTCAATTGACTGAAAGTTTGGCCCATTAACCAACAGATTACCCAATGGTATATCGATTGGTACGTCTGCCATAAGGGAATATTGCCCTGTGTTTAGCAGCCCTAGGAATTAGACCTATGGGGGACCATGAAGTCTTTACATTGTACTGAGGGTTGGACCACCCATGTCTTCACTGCAGGTCTAGTAGATGGGCGAATTGTACTGGTTGGTGTCTGGATATTGTGGCACAATGTGCAGATATAGCTTCATATTAGCCTTTATAACTCTGGTGCCCAACGCTTAGATATAAAGGGAGATTCAATAAGTATTCTTATGGTGCTAACCTTGCCCCAACACAATATTATTTAACATTTGAAAGCTAACTTCTGATGGCACCATTTCAACGCTAAGAACTTCCTGCTGTAGACCCAGGTAACACTGCAATATTCTATGACGACTCGCGTCCTGTTAAACATTTAGCACAAACTCAATGCACAATAGAAATGTTGATGGGTAACGAATAGTGCTGTGAACTGTATTAATCCGCTTGCCCGCTAGTGTGGTATAAAGGAGTATCCCTCCTTCTCTCCAGTATGCTCTATCTCTGTTCCAGATGCACCATTTCCTCCTTTGTTTCTGTACATATGCATCCAATCACCACATCCCTTTGTTTCTGTACAGTATTGCATCCAATCACCACATCCCTTTGTTTCTGTACAGTATTGCATCCAATCACCACATCCCTTTGTTTCTGTACAGATGTGCATCCAATCACAACATCCCTTTGTTTCTGTACAGTATTGCATCCAATCACCACATCCCTTCCAGCCTGTGCATGAAACCATCCAGGAGTAAGAGGTAGAACTCTGCAACCCGTTATTCCTCAGGCGATAAAGAGCAATATTTCTATTCAGTCAGTCACAGGATCCGTGGGTTCTACTTGTACAGAGGAAGGTTTGACTCAGCCCCATTCCTGCACAGAGAAGTTGGGGGCTTGTAGTAGATAATGGGGGTCTCCTACAGTTTCCTTTATCCATAGCCCAGAATATCCAGGTAATCTACATCTTTATGTATCAGGGAGGGTTTGGAACAAGGAATGTGACCAAGCAGGAGGTCTGGGGACCAGGTGGGATATTGTGGGAAATGTATTATAGTTACATCTACATGACTGGTGCAGTTTTATTCCACTAGGGGCGCCAGTTGATGAAAACTATACAGAGGCGATGCCACTCCCTGTTGCCCTCCTTGATCCTAGGGTCCACATGATTACAGTAACGTTATCATGTATGTAACGTTATCATTACATGTAAAATGTTCAGGCACATTACTGACCCCTACATGTGCAATGTACAGGCAATCTACTGCATTCTGTAGATTTATGTGAACTAAATGTGTGTTAGGTTTCTGCATGCACATTGTGTTTTTGGAACCTGCACCCCCAGTGTAATAGACACAATGAATGTGGGTTTGGCCAGTGTTCAGCCATGTACACAGAGTGTGTGGCCAATGTCGATAGATTGTCATGTGCACAATCAGTGTTGTGAGCACAGTGTGAAAGTGCAATGTCATTCTCTATAATAAAAGGTGTAAATGCAGATTAGCCACGTGCAACGTAATGTGAATGTACAGACGTTTAAAACTACACATTTTATTGTGCAAAATCTTTATATGTTGTAAAGGCAGCGAGTCCTCCTACAGACACATGTACAGTTACAGTGACGTGTTACTGGTAGTGTGTACAGGGATGTGTTACTGGTAGTGTGGACAGGGATGTGTTACTGGTAGTGTGTACAGGGATGGTGTTACTGGTAGTGTGTACAGGGATGTGTTACTGTAGTGTGTACAGGCACAGTGACATGTTACTGGTAGTGTGTACAGGGATGTGTTACTGGTAGTGTGTACAGGATGTGTTCTGGTATGTGTCAGGGATGTGTTACTGGTAGTGTGTACGGGGATGTGTTACTGTAGTGTGGTACGGGATGTGTCTGGTAGTGTGTACGGATGTTGTTACTGGTAGTGTGTACAGGGTGTTTACGTAGTGTGTGTACAAACAGGCCACAGTGGACATGTTACTGGTAGTGTGTCAGGGATGTGTACTGGTACGTGTGTACAGGGATGTGTTACGTGGTACTGTGTACAGGCACAGTGACATGTTACTGGTAGTGTTTGTACAGGGATGTGTTTACTGGTAGTGTGTACAGGACATGTGTTCATTACTGGTAGTGTGTCAGGCACAGGACATGTGTATGGTAGTGTGTACGGGATGTGTTACTGGTATGTGTGTACAGGCACAGTGACATGTTACTGGTAGTTGTACAGGGATGTGTTACTGGTAGTGGTACAGGCACAGTGACATGTTACTGTAGTGTGTACAGGATGTTGTTTACTGGTAGTGTTACAGGATTGTGTTACTGGTTTACAGTGTGTACTGGCTACAGTGACATGTTTTATTGTCTGGTTAGTTTGTACAGGGATGTTGTTACTTGGTCATTACTGTGTGTACAGAGTGATATGTGTGTATGTATCTGTAGTGTGTACATGCACAGTACCTGTGTGACAGATGTGTTACTGAGTAGTGTGTGACAGGGATGTGTTACTGGTAGTGTGTTGTTCTATGGTCCAGGGATGCTTACGGATTGTCATACTGTTGGTAGGTTTTTTAGTGTTTACGTGTTAGTTGTGGACATGGGACATTTACTGGTAGTGGGTACAGGACTGTGTTCTGGTATGTGTACAGGCACGGACATGTTACTGGTAGTGTTGTACAGGGATGTGTTACTGGTAGTGTGTACACGGATGTGTCCGTATGTGTACTGTTGTGAGTACTGGTATGTGTACAGGATGTGTTACTGGTATGTGTACAGGGATGTTTTACTGGTAGTGTGTACAGGGATTGTTACTGGTAGTGTGTACAGGGACATGTTACTGTGTGTTGTGTACAGGGATGTGTTACTGGTAGTGTGTACAGGCACGGTGACATGTTACTGGTAGTGTGTACAGGGATGTGTTACTGGTAGTTGTGTACAGGGATGTGTTACTGGTAGTGTGTACAGGGATGTGTTACTGGTAGTGTGTACAGGCACAGTGCTGTTACTGGTAGTGTGTACAGGGATGTGTTACTGTAGTGTACATGACGGATGTTACTGGTAGTGTGTACAGGGATGTGTTACTGGTAGTGTGTAACAGGCACAGCGACATTTCTGGTATGTGTCAGGTTGTTACTGGTATGTGTACGGATGTGTTACTGGTAGTGTGTGTTACGGAGCGACATGTTACTGGTAGTGTGTACAGGGATGTGTTTACTGGTAGTGTGTACGATGTGTGAGTGTGTACTGTGTGAGTGTGTACAGGGCACAGTGACATGTTACTGGTAGGTGGTACAGGGATGTGTTACTGGTAGTTGTGTACAGGGAGAGGTGTGTTACTGGTAGTGTGTACAGGGATGTGTTACTGGTCGATGTGGTAAGGATACAGCAACCTATGTACGTGGTACGTGTGTACTATGGTGTGTACGGAGTGTTACATGTGAGTGATGTTACTGGTAGTGTGTACAGAGGATGTTACTGGTAGTGTGTACAGGGATGTGTTACTGGTAGTGTGTACAGGCACAGTGACATGTTACTGGTAGTGTGTACAGGGATGTGTTACTGGTATGTGTACAGGGATGTGTTACTGGTAGTGTGTACAGGCACAGTGACATGTTTACTGGTAGTGTGTGGAGTTGTGTAAGTGTGTTTTCTTGGGTAGTGTTACAGGTGTGTTACTGGAGTTGTGGTACAGGCACAGTGACATGTTACTGGTAGTGTGTACAGGGATGGTTACTGGTAGTGTGTACAGGGATGTTTTACTGTAGTGTGTACAGGACATGACAGGGTTTACTATGGTTAGTCGTGCTAAGGTGACTGTGTACGTTGTGACAGGGATGTGTTACTGGTAGTGTGTACAGGCACAGTGACATGTTACTGGTAGTGTGTACAGGGATGTGTTACTGGTTAGTGTGTACAGTCACGTGACATTTACTGGTGTGTGTACAGGGATTAGTTACTGGTAGTGTGTACAGGTCGTGTTACTGGTAGTGTGTACAGGGATGTGTTTACTGGTAGTGGTAGTGTGGTTACAGGGATGTGTTACTGGTATTGGTTACAGGCACGGGACATGTTACTGGTAGTGTGTACAGGGATGTGTTACTGGTAGTGTGTACAGGCACAGGGACATGTTACTGGTAGTGTGTACAGGGATGTGTTACTGGTAGTGTGTACAGGCACAGCGACATGTTACTGGTAGTGTGTACAGGAGTTTTACTGGTAGTTGACCAGGCACAGGACATTGTTACTGGTAGTGTGTACAGGGATGTGTTACTGGTAGTGTGTACGGCACAGGACATGTTACTGGTAGTGTTGTACAGGGATTGTTACTGGTAGTGTGTACAGGCACAGCGCATGTTACTGGTATGTGTACAGGGATGTTGTTACGGGTATGTGTACAGCGACAGGTGACATGTTACTGGTAGGTGGTACAGGGATGGTGTTACTGGTATTGTACAGGCACAGGACATGTTCTGTGTAGTTGGTAGTGTGTACAGGGATGTGTTACTGGTAGTGTGTACAGGGCAAGGACATGTTACTGGTAGTGTGTACAGGGATGTGTTACTGGTAGTGTGTACAGGCACAGTGACATGTTACTGGTAGTGTGTACAGGGATGTGTTACTGGTAGTGTGGTACAGCACACGTACAATGGTTTTTTACTGGTAGTGTGTACAGGAGGTGTTACTGGTAGTGGTAACAGGCACAGTGACATGTTACTGGTGAGTGTTATCAGGGATGTGTTACTGTTAGTGTGTACAGGCCAGGTGACATGTTATCTGGGTTCGTGTGTACATGGATGTGTTACTGGTAGTGTGTACAGGGAATGGTTTACTGTAGTTGTGTCAGGATGTTACTGGTATGTGTACAGGCACAGTGACATGTTACTGGTAGTGTGTCAGGATGTGTTACTGGTAGTGTGTACAGTAGTGCTATGTGTTACTGGTATGTGTATCAGGATGTGTTACTGGTAGTGTGTACAGGGATGTGTTACTGGGTGTGTTTCAGGTGTGTGGTAAGACATGCGACTGTGACACTGGTTGTTACTGGTTCTGGTACTGTTCGGAATTTGCTCTGTTACTTGTGTTACTGTTCGTGTCTTAGTGTTACATGCATCAGTTGTACATTCGTGTTACTCTGTGGGTATGTTGTGGCTGTACGGTGTACAGGATTTTGTTACTGGTAGTGTGTACAGGGATGTGTTCTGTGTTACTGTTGTGTTGTATCATGTGACAGAGTTACATGTGTTACTGGTAGTGTGTACAGGGATGTGTTACTGTAGTGTTACTCAGGATTGTGTTTTACTGTAGTGTTGTGTACAGGGATGTGTTTACTGGTAGTGTGTACGGCGCGATGCTGTTTACTGGTATTGTTGTGTCTGGTAGTCACGGCACAGTGACATGTTACTGTAGTGTGTACAGGACTGTGTTTCTGGTCTGTAGTAGTTGTACAGTGGATGTTGTTCGGTGTCTTGTACTAGTGTCGATGTTGTTACTGTTTAGTTGGTGTGTACATGGTTCGCTAGTGTATGTGTACGTGGTTTGTAGTGGGTTACAGGGATGTGTTATGTATCACGGTTACACGCGTGACATTTACTTGTGTAGTGTGTTGTGTACAGGGGACATGTGTCTATGTTACTGGTTAGTTGTAGTGTGTTCGTTACGTTGGCGGTACTGGTGTACGTAGTGTGTTGTGTGTACGATGTTTACAGGCACGGCACATGTACGTAGTTACAGGGATGTGTTACTGGTAGTGTGTAGTACGGCACATCGACATGTTACTCGGTAGTGTGTACAGGGATGTTTACTGGTAGTGTGTACAGGCACAGGACATGTTACTGTAGTGTGTACAGGCAACAGTAACATGTTTACTGGTAGTGTGTACAGGGATGTGTTACTGTGGTAGTGTGTGGTAACAGGGATTGTTACTGGTGTGTTGTACAGGATGTGTTTTACTTGGTATAATTGTTGCATGTTTACAGGCTCGGAGTGGTAGTGTGTACAGGGATGTGTTACTGGTAGTGTGTACAGGGATGTGTTACTGGTAGTGTGTACAGCACAGGTGACATTTTACTGTATTGTGTACAGGGATGTTGTTACTGGTTAGTTGTACAGGGATGTGTTACTGGTAGTGTGTACAGGATGAAGTTACTGGTAGTGTGTTACAGGATGTTGTTACTGGTAGTGTGTAACAGGACTCGATTTGTTACTGGTAGTGTTACAGGAGATGAATGTTACGGGTAGTGTGTACAGGCACAGTGACATGTTACTGGTATGTGTACAGGGACTGTTGGTTTACTGGTCTGGTGTGTACAGGCACAGTGACATGTTACTGGTAGTGTGTACAGGGGTTTGGTTACTGGTAGTGTGGTACAGACAGGGACATGTTTACTGTAGTGTGTGTACAGGGAGTGTTACTGTATGTGTACTGGCACAGGATGTTACTGTAGTGTGTACAGGCACGGTAGCATGTTACTGGTATGTGGTACAGGGATGTGTTACTAGGTAGTGTGTCACAGGATTATGGTAGTGTGTACAGGGATGTGTTACTGGTAGTGTGTACAGCAGGTGTGTTACTGGTAGTGGTGTACAGGCACAGGACATGTTACTGGTGTGTGTCAGGATGGTTACTGGTAGTGTGTACGGCACAGCGCCATGTTACTGGTAGTGGTGTCCAGGATGTGTTACTGGTAGTGTGTACAGGCACAGACATGTTACTGGTGTGTGTTACAGGGATGTGTTACTGTAGTACAGTGTGTGTTACTGGTATGTTTAGCACGTGACATGTTACTGGTATGTGTACAGGATGTTGTTACTGGTAGTGTTGTACAGGCACAGGACTGTTACTGGTAGTGTGTACAGGGATGTGTTACGGTAGTGTGTAACAGCACAGTGACAGTGTTACTGGTAGTGTGTACAGAGTGATTTGGTACTGGTAGTGTGTACATGGGACTGTGTTTGCTAGTGTACGGTGTGTTACAGGGATGTGTTACTGGTAGTGTGTACAGGGATGTGTTACTGGTAGTGTGTACAGGCACAGGGACATGTTACTGGTAGTGTGTACAGGGATGTGTTTACTGGTATGTGTGTAAGGGATGTGTTACTGGTAGTGTGTACAGGGATGTGTTACTGGTTAGTGGTACAAGGCACAGTGACTGTTACTGGTGTGTGTACAGGTGACTGTTACTGGTAGTGTGTACAGGACATGTTTCGGGTAGTGTGTACACGGGATGTGTCTGGTAGTGTGTACAGGCACAGTACATGTTTACTGGTAGTGTGTACAGGATGTGTTGTACTGTGTAGTTGTGTGTGTCTGGTAGTGTGTACATGCACAGGGACATGTTACTGTATGTGTCAGGACAGTGACTGGTATGTGTAACAGGGATGTGTTACTGGTAGTGTTACAGGCAGGGACATGTTTACTGGTAGTGTTACGGATGTGTTACTGGTAGTGTGTCACAGGCACAGGACATGTTAACTGGTAGTGTGTACAGGGACATGTTACTGTAGTGTGTACAGGGATGTTTTACTGTAGTGTGTACAGCACAGTGTGACATGTTTACTGGTAGTTGTGTACGGATGTGTTTACTGGTATGTGTACAGGGATGTTACGGTAGTGTTACAGGATGTGTTAGGTAGTGTGTACGGATGTGTTACTCGGTAGTGGTGTACGCAAGCTGTTATGGTATGTGTACAGGGATGGTGTTACTGGTATGTGTACAGGCAAGCGACATGTACTTGTAGTGTGTACAGTGGATTGTGTTACTGGTAGTGTGTCCACAGGACATGTGTTACTGGTAGTGTGTCAGTCACAGTGACATGTTTACTGGTAGTGTGTACAGGATGTTCTAGTAGTGTGTACATGGATGTGTTAACTGGTAGTGTGTACAGGGATTGGTTACTGTAGTGTGTACAGGCACAGGGACAGTTACTGGTAGTGTGTACAGTGAGTGTTGTACTGGTAGTGTGTAAGGGATGTACGGTGTGTTACTAGGTGATAGTGTACATCGGAGTGTTACAGCGCGGTCTGGAATAGTGTTACTGGTAGTGTGTACAGATGACTGTGTTCACTGGTTAGTGTGTACAGGAATGTTACTGTGTGTGGTACAGGGATGTGTTACTGTTAAAAAAAAAAAAAAAAAAAGTGTGTACAGGGATGTGTTATGGTAGTGGTATCAGATGGGTTACGTAGTTTGTACAGGCACAGGCTGTTTTTGGAGTCGTTGTATTACAGGGCCATGTGTTTCCTCTGGTAGTGTGTACAGGCACGTACGTCTGCCAATTAGCTTGATGATTAAAAAAAAATTTAAAGGAACTGTAAGGTGTAACGGTGGGTTTGTAGTGGAACAGACATATGGGTTAGGGTGCGTAAAGGGTTGAGCTAGACGGACGGTGTCTTTATGACAACCGGGTCCAATGACTAATGGGTTCTATGTAACTGTTATACAGACATTATAGGGGTGTGGGGGGGGTGGGTTTAGGACGGTATAAGGTTGGACTAACGGCCTGTGTCGTTAAATCACCTCCTCCAATAGCCAATGTTGACTACTGTACTGTTATACAGACATAATATGGGTATGGTGTAATAAAAGGTTGGTGACTAGATGGACGTGTGTCTTTGGATAACAAGCCTCAACCATGTTTACCAGTGTAGACTGTGTATACATACATTATGGGTAGGGTATAAAAGTTTGGGCGCTAGATGTGGACGTATTCTTTATACAACCTCCAATACCATGTTGACTATGTAACTGTTATACAGACATTTACGGGTAGGTTATAAACGTTGGGGACTAGATGGACGTATGTCTTTATACCACCGTCCAATACTATGATTGACTATGTAAGACTGTTGTATACAGACATTAACGGTTAGGGTATAAAGGTTTGGACTTAGATGGACTTATGTTTTATCCAAACCTCCATACTATGTTGACGATGTAAACTGTTATCACCAGACATATGGGTAGGGTATCAAGGTTGGACTGGATGACGTATGTCTTATACAACCTCCCAATCCTATGTTACATATGAACTGTTATACGAACAGTTTGTGGGACTATGTTTACTATGTTAATGTTATACAGACATTGGTATGGTCTAAAAGGTTTGGTACTGATGGACGTATTGTCTTTATAACAACCTCCAAATACTGATGGGTTACTATGGGTACTGTTGCTACATGAATTGTGGTGTGAGGGTATAAAGTTGGACTATCTTGGACGTGGGATGTGTCTTTAATAAACCTCCAATACATGTTCTATGTACTGTATAGAGGCAGACATTAGTGGGTAAGTAGTAGCTAGGGGATGTTGGAACGAGATGGACGTATGTCTTTATACATCCTCCATAGCTCTGTTACTATTGTAACTGTTATACGGCGGGTGAAACAGGTTATGGGTAGGGTGATGGTATAAGGTTGGACTAGATGGGGACGTAAGGTCATATTATACAAGCCATCCATCAGTATGTGACTTATGTAACGTTATAACAGACCTGAATGGGAGGGATTGGGGAGGGGGAGGAAAAAGGGTTGGAATAGACGGACTTATGTCTTTCTACATCCTCCAATACTATGTTACAATGTAACTGTTATAAAAACAGACATTATGGTTAGTGTAAAAGGGCGGACTAGATGGACGTATGGTTCTTATGCAGACCTCCATACTAGGTTACTGTACTGTTATACATACATTATGAGGTAGGGTATAAAGGGTCGGACTAACGGACGTATGTCTTTAATACAACCTCCAATCAAATATGTTACTGTGTGTCAGGACTGTTTATAGGCAGACATTATGGGTAGGTGGTATAAACGGTCGGACTAGAACGGACGTATGTCTTTATACACCTCGCATCTATGGGTTACTATGTACGGTGTTTACGAGACATTATGGGTAGGGTATATGGAGTTGTGACTAGACGGACGTAGTGTGTCATTTATAGCACCTCCATAGCTATGTTCGTAAATGTTAACTGGTGTATAGCAGACTTATGGGTAGGGTATAAATTGACCGTAAGACGGAACCTAATGTCTTTTATCTACAGACCTCCATACTATGTTACACGAGAGGTAACTGTTCATACATACATTATGTGTAGGGTATAAAGGGTGTTGGACGATAGCTGACGGTATGTCTTTATACAACCCCAATACTATTTACTATGTAGCGTTTTTATAGCCGGACTGAATGGTAGAAGGTGCAAATAAAAAAGTGATTGGACTAGATGGACGTATGTCTTGTATACAACCTCCAATGACTAGTTATCTATGTAACTTGGTTTATAACAGACTATAGGGGAAGAAAGGTAGGGATAAGAGTGTGTTGACTAGATGGGACGTATGTAGTTTAACTACGAACCGTCCAAATACTGGATGTTACTATGTAGCACTATTTATACAGACATTATGGGTAGGGTGTGAGGGGAGGTGGACTGGGCGGTATGGTACGTATGTCTTATTACGAACGTTCCAATCTATGTTACTAAAAATGGTAAACTGTTATACAGACAGGTTATGGTGAAAGGAGTATAAGGTTTGGACCTACACATGGACGGTGCTGGAGGAATGTACCTTTAAGTGTAACAACCGGTCCTAAAAAAAATGACAGAATTACGATGTACACCCTGTTATGACAGACATTATTAGGGAGGGTATAAAGGTTGTGACTAGATTGACGTATGTCTTTGAGAAAAAAAACCTCTATTGCCTCCAATACTATGTGTACTATTAACGTTTATAGCATAACAGACATTTATGTGGGTAGGGGGGTATAAAGGGTTTTGGACTAGATGGACGTAATGATGCTTTCTACAGTCCTCAACAAGGGTACACTATGATTATCGTATGTAACTGTTAAATACAGACATTATGGTAGGGAGAATCTAAAGAAGTAATGACTAGGGATGGACATATGTCCGTTGTTAGTGACAGCGCCTCCAAGTACTAATGGGATTACGATGTGATAACTGTTTCTAACCACGACATTGTGGTAGAAAAAAAGGGGGTAGTGTGAAAGGTGGTATAAGACGGGGGACGTATGTCTTTGATAGCATCCTCCAATACTATTTACTGGATGTAGGGGAGGCTGTTATAGCAGGACTTTGGTTAGGGTATAAAGGTCGGACTAAATGCGTCTGTCCTTTATACATCCATCCAATACTATGTTAGCTATTAAAACGGGTTATACAGACATTATTGGTAGGGTATAAAAGTCGGAAAGACTAAGAATTGACTTATGTGCTTTATGTGACCACCTCACAATACTATGTTACTATGTTACATAGTTATAGCAGACTATTATGGAGTAGGGGGGTATAAAGTTGGACTATGATGGACGTATGGTGGCTTTATACAACCTCCAAGGTAACTATGGGGGGTTACGATGGTAACATGTTATACTAGACATTTGGGTAGGGTATAAAGGTTTGGACTAGACGGACTCTGTTCTTTATACCACCTCCATACTATGTGTTAGCGTATGTAACGTATACAGACATTATGGATAGGTATAAAGGTTGGACTAGATGGACGTATGTCGTTATACACCTCCAATACTATTGTTACTATGTACTGTTATACAGACATTTGGGTAGGGTATAACAGTTACATAGTAACATAGTATTGGAGGTTGTATAAAGACATACGTCCATCTAGTCCAACCTTTATACCCTACCCATAATGTCTGTATAACAGTTACATAGTAACATAGTATTGGAGGTTGTATAAAGACATCCGTCCATCTAGTCCAATCTTTATACCCTCCCGAAACAGTTGATCCAATCAGAAAGTACACAGTACACTACAGTATATGTATTATTATAAGCAATTCTCAAGATTTGTAAGTTTAAAAGGTGTGTACACACAGGAAACCAATCAGAATACAACATTACACTACAGTATAGTATTATGATTAAAGCAATTCTCAAGATTTGTAAGTTTAAAAGGTGTGTACACACAGGAATTATATTTGAAAGATGACAGGATCTGCAAGATCCTGTCTGTCATTTTTGAAAGATCAGTGAATACAATCACAAGGGTTCTCTCTATACACAGCATATACTCGGCATATTTACAGCATAGTAAGAACGCTTGGGACTGTGTGTTTACCTCGACTGTGGCCGACTTCCTTATAGGGAGACTACCACGGGTGAGGAACCAACGGTATTAGGACTTTATTGGTATTGTGTGTACCTAGCTTTAGAAACAAATCCACGTGTCCTCTGATATGACAGATTAGTAAACAACGCACCAGGGAGTTCATTGTATGGCCCATTAAAGGGACTGTCCACCCCTCTACCCCCCAAAACAGAGATCGTTTTCCGGCTTAATAATTGGTAGTTATAAGAACAATAGTGTTCAATAATCTGGTCGACACTCGGGCAGAGTGGGGTCAAAGTGAAGACCCCCGGGGGATCACACATTCCCCTTTTATATAATATTTACGGTGGAGAAAATGGATTAAGATTATAACTTGTCTAATCTGCCTGCAATGTCAAGCCCCTCATTCCCCTTATTATTCAGTATAACTTGTCTAATCTGACCTGCATAGTCAAGCCCCTCCATTCCCCTTAAATTTTGTTATAACTTTGTCTAATCGCCTGCATACGTCAAGCCCCTCCATTCCCCTTATTATTTTAGTTATCTACTGGGGTGGGAACGCCGTGGGCGTCGCTCTGGTGGGGAGCCAGTCCCCCCAGGAGCTGATCGTCAGCGCCCTCCTTTTCGGTCACATACGTTATTAATTTTTAGATTGGTGAACGGGGATTGGGTCGGGGGCAGTCAATCGAATAAATCAATTTTCAGACTGTCAAACCCCCGCGTGGTTATATCATCAAAAAAATATGATTCAAAATAACGATATGCATTTCTGCTCGCGTGCAGCGTCTGGATGGTTACTTGACAAAACTGCAAGTCAAGCCCCTCATGCCCTATGGATTGTAAGGGACTGTCGAAATGCTGCTGCATAGTCAAGCCCCTCCATTCCCCGTATATTTTATTATAACTTGTCTAATCTCCTGCTATTACAAAGCCCCTCCATTCCCCCTTCCCCCTAATTATTGAGTTATAACGTGTCTAATCTGCCTGCAGTCAACCCCTCCATTCCCCTTCTATTTTAAGTTAACTTGTCTAATCTTTGCCTGTATATTCAAGCCCCTCCATTCCCCTTATTAATTTTAGTTTATAACTTGTCTAATATCTGCCCCTGCTAGTCAAGCCCCTCCTTCCCTTTATTTTGTTATAACTTTTCTAATCTGCCTGTATAGTCAAAAGCCCCGCCATTCCCACTTATTAATTTGTTGACTTTTCTAATCTGCCTGCATAGTCAAGCCCCTCCTTTCCCTTATTAATTTAGTTATAACTTTGTCTAATCTGCACGTTGCATAGTCAAGCCCCTCCATTCCCCTTTATTAATTTTAGTTATAACTTTCCTAACCTGCCCCTAGCCAGCCCCTTCACCATTCCCCTTATTAATTTATTTGGAACAACAGTGGACTGCTTGTTGCCCCCAGAAACAATGATATGACAAACTTCACCCGTCGTCTGATTTGGATTTCTAATAATTGATTTGTATTGATGTTCACAGGTTTGGGAAAGGTATCAGGAATTGGAAGTCCCAATGATGTAAAACCCAGACAATACTTTCTTCCTGAGTAAATTAATACCAGGTAGTCCCTGAACAGCATCCTTCCCGCGTCGCAGCCGCTCCCTGGCGAAGTCGTCAGATGCCCAATATGGAGAATACGTGGAAACCACAGAATTCAAGCCAAGTTTTAAATAGATTATCTATATAATTTATTTAAATTCAACCTTAAATAAAACAACCGCGTCCTTAGATATGTTTTATTGAGGAACTCAATGGGCAATGAAATGAAGACAAGCTGGTGCAATGCCCCAGCTAGTGGATAATCCGAGTTCAAGGGCAGTTTAATATAAATTTACTCTGTGCCAGCCCCTTTACTAACTTTAACCCAACGCCCCATACAGTTTTAACAATTCTCATAGACAACATACACCAACATACTAACCAGAGATAAACCCTCCCAATGTTAAGGGTGCAGTCCGTCTTTCCCTTTACGGAGGACCCTCACAGAGAGCCACGGTTTTAAAATTAAGACCAACGTTGACATGAGACCAAACTTCATATATTTCTGCACTTTGGACAGGCCTATGTGGGCAAAACCCCAATGGCAATGTGAGAGGCAAAGGGACTCAATAGGCGTCGATAGAACAGTTTGACCAACGGCAAGTAAGCATCCGAATGCCAGATGGGACGCATTTGGTTAACTGTAGTGGAGGTAGCGTAGGAGAGAGTGTGGAAGGTTACAGTAGTAGATGAGTGGTGGAGGTTCGTAGAGATTAATGTGGAGGTTACAGTAGGAGATGAGTGTGGAGGTTGCAGTAGGAGATGAGTGTAGGATGTTACCAGTAGAGAAATGGCGTGTGTCTATTCAGTAGAAGATGAGTGTTGAGTTAAGTAGGAGATTAGTGTGGAGGTTACACGTCGGAGATGGATGTGGAGGTTCCAGTTGAGATGAGTGTGGTAGGTTACAGTAGGGAAAGATGAGTTCTGGCGTTCCAGTAAGGCGCTGAGTGTGTAGATTTAACCGTAGAGATGAGTGTGTAGATTACCGTAATGACGATGAGTGTGTAGATTACAGTAGGAGATGAAGGTGTAGATTAAGTAGGAGATGAGTGTGGAGGTTACATAGGAGAATGAGTTTGTGAGGGTTCAGTAGGAGAAATGAGTGTGGATTTTCCAGTAGGACGTAATGAGTGTGAGGTTACAGTAGGAGATAGTTGGTAGGTTACGTATTAGATATTGTGGGAGGTTTACCGTCTGTGAGATGAGTGTGGAGTTTACAGTAGGAGATGAGTGTGTAGATTACAGTAGGGATGAGTGTGGAGGTTACAGTAGGATTATGAGTGGTGGAGGTTACAGTAGGAGATGAGTTGGAGTTACGTAGATATGAGTTGTGGTAAGATTACACAGTAGAGATGAGTGTGGAGGTTACAGTCGGAGATGATGTGGAGGATTACAGTAGGAGATGAGTGTGATGTTACAGTAGGAGATGAGTGTGGAGGTTACAGTAGGAGGATTGAGTGTTGGTCTGTTGATTCCAGTAGAGGATGGCCATGTTGGAGTTTACAGTAGGAGATGAAGTGTGGAGGTTACTAGGTGGGAGATGGAGTGGTGTAGGTACAGTATGAGATGAGTGTGGAGGTTACTTGTAGGAGATGAGTGTGGAGGTTACCATAGGAGATGAGTGGGGAGGTTTACAGTAGAGATGAGTGAGTAGGTTACAGTAGGAGATGAGTGTGAAGGTTACAGTAGAGATGAGTGTGGAGGTTACAGTAGCAGATTATTGTGGAGGTTAAGTAGGAGAGTGATGTGGAGGTTACGTCGGAGAATGAGTTGGTATATTACGTAGGAGATGAGTTGGAGTTTATCAGTAGAGATGAGTGTGGAGGTTAGCATTAAGGTGATGATTGTTGTAGATTACAGTAGGAGATAGTGTGGAGTACATGTATGGAGATGAGTGTGGGTAGATATTACCGTATGAGAAATGGAGTGTTGAGGTTTGCAGTAGGAGATGAGTGGGGGGGGTGAAGGTTGCAGTAATGAGAATGAAGTTGGAGGGTTACAGTAGGAGATGAGTGTGTTGATTACATTAGGATAATGAGTGTGGAGGTTAAGTAGGAGATGAGTGTGGAGGTTACAGTAGGAGATGATTGGGTTGATACTAGGATATGAGTGTGGAGGTTACAATAGGTGATGAGTGCTGTTGATTACAGTAGGAGATAATTGTGTGTAGATTACAGTAGTAGATGATTGTGGTGTTTAACGTAGAGATAGTGTGTTAGCTTACAGTAGTATATGATGGTGGTAGAGTTCAGTAGGATATGATTGTGTGAGGTTACCCCGGTAGGATATGAGTGTGGAGGTTACGAGTAGGTGATGAGTGTGTAGATTACAAGTAGGAGATGAGTGTGGATGTTACAGTATGATATTGAGTGGTGTAGATTACAGTATGAGATGAGTGTGGAGGTTGCAGTAGGAGATGAGTGTGAAGGTTGCAGTAGGAGATGAGTTGGGAGGTTACAGTAGGAGATGAGTGTGTTGATTCCAGTAGAGATGAGTGTGGGGATGTTGCAGTAGGAGATGAGTGGTGGAGTGTTGCAGTATGAGATTAGTGTGGCGGTTACAGTAGGAGACCGATTGTGGTTATGATTACAGTAGGAGATGAGTGTGGAGGTTACAGTAGGAGATGAATGGGGAGGTTACAGTAGGAGATAAGTGTGAGGTTACAGTACAAGTTACGAGAGTTGTAGATTACAGTAGGAGATGATTGTGAGGTAATAAGTAGGAGATGAGTTGGGATGTAAACAGTAGGAGATATGGTGGTGTTGATTAACAGTATTACGATGAGTGGTTGGGGTTACAGTAGGAGCTGAGTTTGTATATTACAGATGGGAGATGGAAAGTGTTGGTTACGTAGGAGATGAGTGTGGAGGTGACAGTAGGAGATTAAGTGTGGAGGTTACAGTAAGGAGATGAGGTTGGAGGTGTACATTAAAGATGCGTGTGGAGGTTTCCCGTAGAGATGAGTGTGGAGGTTACATTAGGTGATGAGTGTGTAGAAATTACAGTAGGAGATGAGTGTGGAGGTTACAGTAGGGAGTTGATTGTTTAGATTACAGTATGATATTAGTGTGGAGGTTTGCAGTAGGAGATGAGTGTGAATTTGCAGTAGTAGATGAGTGTGGATAAGTTACAGTAGGAGATGAGTGGTTTGATTACAGAAGGAGATGAGTGTGTGAGGTGTCAGTAGGAGATGAGTGTGGAGGTTTTGCAGTAGGAGATGAGTGTGGAGGTTACAGTAGGAGAGTGAGTGTGTAAGTTCCAGTAGGAGATGAGTGTGAGTTTTACTAGGAGAAGAATGGGGAGGTTACAGTAGGAGATCATTGTGGAGGGTACCAGTATAGAGGAGTGTGTAGATTACATTAGGAGTGAGTGTGGAGGTTACAGTAGGAGATGAGTGTGGAGGTAACAGTAGGAGATTAGTGTTGTGGTTTACAGTAGGAGCTGAGTGTGTAGATTACAGTAGGAGATGAGTGTGGAGGTTACAGTAGGAGATGAGTGGTGTAGATTACAGTATGAGATAGATTGTGTAGATAAACAGTAATGAGATGTGAGTGGGAGGTTACAGTAGGAGATGAGTGTGGAGGTTACAGTAGGATATTAGTGTGTAGATTACAGTAGAAGATGAGTGGTGGAGGTTTACAGTAGGAGATGAAGTGTGTAGATTACAGTAATGAGTCATGAGTGTGCAGGTTACAGTAGGAGTGAGTGGTTGGAGTTTACAGTAGGAGATGAGTGTGTAGATTACAGTAGAAGAGAGTGTGGGAGTTTACCTGTAGTAGATGAAGTGTGTAGTTACAGTATGGAGTGAGTGTGGAGGTTACAGTAGGAGATGAATGTGAAGGTTACAGTAGGAGATGATGTGGCGGTTTACAGTATGAAGATGAGTGTGGAGGTTACAGTAGGAGATCGAGTGTGTAATTACAGTATGAGATGAGAGTGGAGGTTTTACAGTAGGAGATGAGTGTGGGAGTTACCGTAGGTATATTTTGTAGATTACATTATAATATGAGTGTGAGGTTACCGTAGTAGTTGAGTGTGTAATTACAGTAATGAGAGTAGTGGGGCAAGTTTACCGTCAGGAGATGAGTGTGGATGTACAGTAGGAGATGAGTGTGTAGATTACAGTAGAGATGAGTGGGTTACCAGTAGGAATGAGTTGTAGATTACAGTATGAGATGAGTGTGGAGGTTACAGTAGGAGATGGATTGTGGAGGTTTACAGTAGGAGATGAGTGTGGAGGTTACAGTAGGAGATGAATGTGGAGGTTACAGTAGTCGATGATGTGGAGGTTACAGTAGGAGATGACTGTGGATTACAGTAGGAAGATGAATGTGGAGGTTACAGTAGGAGATTAGTGTGGATGTCCCGTAGGCAGATAATTGTGGAGTTTACAG
>JAACNH010000217.1:90091-178793 GCA_019447015.1 Hymenochirus boettgeri
TGTTTACTGGTAGTGTGTACACAGGGTGTGTTACTGGCGTGTGTACAGGCACAGGGACATTTTCTGTAGTGTGTACAAGGGATGTGTTACTGGGTATGTGTCGCACAGGGACATGTTACTGTAGTTTGTAAGGGACATGTACTGGTAGTGTGTACCAGGGATTTTTTACTGGTAAGTGTGTACAGGCAGCAGGACATCGGTTTTATGGTAGTGTGTCAGAGTGACGTGTTCTGGTAGTGTTTACAGGGACGTGTATACTGGTAGTGTGTACAGGGATTGTTACGGTAGTTGACATGCACGTGACGATGTTCCGGTAAGTGTGTACTTGATGGTTTACTGTAGTGTGTCACGGGACATGTTACTGGAGTGGATGTACATTGGATGGTTTATGTTCAGTTTTCTAGCAGGCACAGGGACATGATTACTGGTATTTGTCCAGGGATGTGTTACTGGTATGTGTACAGACACATGACTTGTTACTGGTAGTGGGTACACAAATACGGTACTTGTAGGTAGACAGAGTGTGTACGGGTTAGTGTGTACATCAAGTGACGTGCTACTGGTAGTGTGTCATGACGTGTTATCGGTATGGTGTACTGCAGATATGACTGGTACGGAGTGTTACGCAGTGATTCTAGGTTATAATGACGTGTTATCCTGGGTAGTTGTGTACAGGCAGAGTGACGTGTTCGTATGTTTACCTTCGTGATACGTTGTGTGTAACAGACAGCATGACTGTTTGTTACAATTGCGTTTACGTGTTTTAGCGTGTGCGGTCGTGTACAGACACAGTGTCGTTTGAGTTGAGATGTCATGTTCTGTCAGTGAATTCTTATACATATGTTTCGCATTAAGTGAATTAGTTTTTTTAGACACAGTACAAACCAGGTGTGTGAGAGCCACAGTAGTGTATACACACACAACACCAAGCACAACACCACTATTCAGCCAGGTTAGAATGAAAGATATGATGCACTAAATAACATGTACCGTGTGTATATAACATGTATCTCTGGACAGGGGGTTGGATTTTCCAGTTAAGTTCAGGAATACACCAGGTCTTGGATTGTTAAGCAATGCCCAAGCAATCCCCCCTGTAGGGTCAATACCCTGTAGATTCTCTAGTACCCCCACCACCCCCCCACCTCCCCCGACCCCCCCCCACCGCGCATCTCACTCCAACCCATAACTACCCGTCATCAACACCATATTGCGTTTAAGGCCAGAAGAGGTAACTAATCCCCTGTCACTGCATCTAAATGTAGGACTATAACGTAATGTTTTGTGCAGGACTTTTTTTATGTCTTTCTCTATCTTTTCAAATGATTTATATCAATATAATACCCGTGTATATAGATTCTTCACAGGATGATTACTATTCCATAACCCGTGTATAGAGATTCTATCCAATGTTGCCCTTTTTTACTGGCAAGGTTAGATGGTGTCAAATATTTCTGTGTAATAACCTCACGATCACCTGATCCCTGAGCTTTGTGTCATGTCATTCTGCCTGAACTACGATGGAAAGTCGATGAAGTAAAGGTGTAAAATATGTCTGGGTAATTATCGGTGGGTAAATATCGGTGGGTAGATATAGGTGGGTAAAATATCGGTTGGTTAGATTAGGTGGGTAATCAGTCTGTATCAGGTGGGATTATCGGTGTGTAGATTATTGGTGGGTAAGAACTATGGTTGGGTAATATCGTGGGAAATATAGGTGTGGTATTCGGTGGGTATGATATAGGCTAGGTAACTATTGGTTGGGTAGATATATAGGTTGGTAACTATCAGTTGGGTCGATATAGGTGGTCTTCCGGGCTAGATACGTATAGGTTGGTAATTTCGTGGGTAGATATAGTGGTACCGTATAGGTGGGTGATTTATTAGTGGGGAGATCATGTGGGTAATCATGTTGTTGGGTTATTACGGAGTATGGGGTATTCGTGGGTAGATATGTAGGTGGGGTAAGAAGGAACTATCGGGTCAAAGTGTACTTGGTGTAGTCTAGGTTGGTAAATATTTGGTGGGTATATGAGTTACGTGAGTATTATGGTGTAGAAGGAGCTATCGGTGGGTGATCTTTGTGGTGCGACTCTTCGTGTGATAGATCATAGGTTGGTAACATATTGGTGGGTAGACTATGGTCGGTCCTTTGATGAGTATAGGAGGTCTATCTGGTGGGATCAGATACAGGTTGTGTATCGCAGTAATCTGGTGTGTAGCTATTGTAGGTTATTATCGGTAGTCTATATAGTGGGACTATCCGTGGTAGCATCTGGTGGTTAACAATCGGTGGGTAGATATAGGTTGGTAAATATGGTGGGTAGATAGTGGGTAAGTATTATCGAGTGAGTAGAATTAGGTTTGGTACCGATATAGTTGGGTAGCTATGGGGGGTACATATCAGGTTTGTACGGTAGTATATAAGGTTGGGGTCAATACTGGTGGTAGATATGATAGTCTAGGTAGGTATATTGTGGGTAGAGCATTAGTTGCATATGACCTTAGCTTTGTGGTTCATTCATTTTGCCGAAAACGTGGGCTATATTGGTGGTCAAGATTGTGGTTATTTCGATATGTGGGTAATCTTCGGTGGGTATACTAGGTGGGTAACTATCGGTGGAGTAGATATAGGGGGTATTTCGGTGGGTAGATAAGGTGTGAAATCAGTGGGTAGAATATAGGGGTAACTGTCTGTGTTAGATATAGGTGGTAATATCGTGGGTAGATATATAGGTGGGCTAATATTCGGTGGGTATATATAGTAGGACTATTGGTGGGTAGATTCTAGGTTGGGTAACCTATCACGTGGGTAGATATAGGTGTGTAGATACAGTGGGTAGATTATCAGGTTGGTATGTGGTAAGATTGAGGAAATACAGGATATGGTGTATAATATTGGTGATCGTGTAGATATGTGGTCAACGTGCGTAGATATAGGGGTACATCTGGTGGGTAGAATATGGTGGTAGACTAGGTCGAATATGTGGTAGATATACGGTGGTGATATATCGTGTGTCACATATGTGGTTATATTGGTATGATATTGTAGGTAATTATCAGTGATAAGTATGTGCTAATCTGGGTTACTATCGGTGGGTATAATTAGGTGGGTAACTATCTGGTGAGTAGACACCATAGGTTGGTCAATTTCCATCTGGGGGTGATACGGATATTAGGGTAGGTAATACTTCGGTGGTGATATATGTGGGTAATATCGGTGGAGATCTAGTTGAAATATTGGTGGTAGAATCTGTGGTCTTATCATCAGTGAGTCATATAAGTGTGGTTAACATCGTGTGGTAGATATAGTGTGGTATATGGGGTAGATAAGGGATCGAATAAGGTAAAATTGGTGGGTTCGAAATGTGGATTCTCGAGTTGTTAGATGGTTGGTAAATTACTCGTTGAGGTATTTGTCCATATCGTGTATGTAAGTGTCATATTGGGTGAGGTAGATTATCAGTGAGTAGAAATATCGGGGTAACATCGGTGGTATAAAGGTGTAATATTGGGGAGGGGTAGACCTGGTTCAAATATGTTGAGATATAGGTATTCATGTATTAGGGGTAATATCGTTAGGTAGATTCAGGTGTGTGATATAGGTCGGTAGATATCAGTGGGTAAATATAGGTGAGTAGATATAGGTGGGAGGTATTGGTAGGTAGATATTCCCTGTTATCTGGACCTTCATGTTTTACTATTACTGGAAACACTAATTGGGGGGATACTACATAAGCTTCACCGTCCTACAAACCGTGACATTCACGTGGGGACATGCCCACTCGTCTGTACTCATCTGTAGCTTTAGACATTTGATAGATTCAACTTTCAATCAACAAATCTAAAAACATCTATAGCCTCGTTCCACGTCCGATTCTACGGCCAATGCCGAGTGTGCTGAACCCAATGTCTGTTTCAGCCGATAATAATGCCATTATCGTTCGTCAAATCCCCATGGCAATCAACAACGCATACACATTTATCCGGCATATATCGCACGTTGTACGGACCTTAATAGAGATGTTTACCTTTCACGTTCCCCATGTGGCCCATTCCTTTTGCAATTTTGGTCAGATAGGGAAACATTGGCTACTACTGATTTTCCAAGGCTGAACAGTCAGATGTATCGGCCGTTCAAGGTTAAAATTAGACTACCGGCCATTGTATAGACTGGGGAGCTGTGGGGTCCACATTGGCCCCAGAGAATGAACTAGAATGAACAGAGTTACAGATTGTGTGCAGTTGCTCCCTCTACGCTGAGCGCTCGTGCAAACACATCTCTGCAGGCCTGTGCACACAGAAAATATATTACTGCGCACACAGCTGATTAGAGACAACATTGTGTGTAATCCCAGAAATACACCGCAATGGCCAGAATATGTTTAGCTAATTCTCCCTCTTTAGTTTCCATGTAAGTTTCTTTCTGTGACACATTGTGGCCTTTCCAGTCAACTACATGGCAAGGAGACGGTCCGAGAGCTTTATGTGACTTTTTATTGACGAGGTCTACGAAGATTAATGGGGAAAAGTATTTCCAGGGGTTTCATTGTCTCTCTAGACCTCCCGGGCACGAACTTTATTGTCTCTTAGGACCTGACTGATAAACATTTCACTTTCCCTTCCTACGTCAGTCTCACGCAGATCGAAATCCAACAGCGTCTTGTTGTCTGACATTCCCTCCAGGAGTTGCTTCCCACCGTCCTTTAAAGAAATAGAAAACCACGTCACCATGTAAAGAAGAGACCACGGTCCCTGTAAATACAGTGTTACATTTAGAAGAGAACCACGGTCCACGTGGTAAATACAGTGTTACATGTGTAGAAAGAGACAACGGTCCACTGTAAATCCAGTGTTACTATTTAGAAGAGACCACGGTCCACTGTAAATACGTGTTACTGTTAAGAGGACCACGGTCCACTGGAATACAGGTTTACATGTTAGAAGAGACCACGTCCACTGTGATACGTGTTACATGTTAGAAAGCACCACGGTCCACTGTGAATACAGTGTTACATGTTAGAAGAGACCACTTCCACTGTGATCAAGTGTTACATGTTAGAAGAGTACCACGGTCCACTGTAAATACAGTGTTTACATGTTAGAAAGAGACCACGGTCCCACTGTGAATACAGTGTTACATTTTAGAAGAGACCACGGTCCACTGTGATACAGTGTTACTTTTAGAAGAGACCACGGTCCACTGTGAATACAGTGTTACATGTTAGAAAGACCACGGCCACATTGTAATACGCTGTTGACATGTTAGAAGAGACCACGTCCACTGTAAATACATTGTTACATGTTAGAAGAGACCCACGGTCCCACTGTATACAGTGTTACATGTTAGAAGAGACAACGTCCACTGTAATACAGTGTTACATGTTAGAAGAGACCCACGGTCCACTGTGATACAGTGTTACATGTTAGAAGAAACCACGGTCACTGTAATACAGTGTACATGTTTAGAAGAGAACACGGTCCACTGTAAATACAGTGTACATGTTACGAAGAGACACGGCACTGTAATACAGTGTTACATGTTAGAGAGACCACTGTCCACTGTAATACGTGTTACATGTTAGAAGAGACCACGGTCCACTGTAATACAGTGTTACCGTGTTAGAAGAGACCACGTTCCACTGTAAATCCAGTGTTACATTTTAGAAGAGACCACGGTCCCTCTGTAAATACAGTGTTTACATGTTGACAAGGAGGACCACGGTCCACTGTTAAATACAGTGTACCTGTTATTAACAGACACGGTCCCTGTAAATAATTGTTACCTTTGAGAGATCCACGGTGCCAATGTAAATCACAGTTTTACATGTTATAGAGACCACGGTCCCAACTGTAACCATAAACAGTGTTAAATGTCTAAAGAAACCACGGTCACTAATACTAGTTTAAACCTTTTTAGAAGAGACCTACGGCCACTGTAAATACGTGTTCCATGTAAAGACCACGTCCACTGAAAGTACAATCCTATTATTAGGTTTGTAAGGCAACGCCATCTAGTCCACCTTTATCACTATTTCCCTGGAGTGAAATGCAAGTTATAAAGACATACGTATACAGTAATGAGGTGAAATGAAAAAGATAAACAACGTCTAGTTATTATCCAGTCACCGCACTCCACACGGATCAGCGTTCATCATAGTATATAAAACACGTCTCTAGTCCAAATACCCACCCTATAAACGTAACATATAAATAGTAGGAGGTGATTAATATCAACATGAATCCAACTAGATCCTTAAACTACTTTCCCTGTACCACAGAATAAAGAGAGGATTTAACAAAAGCAGGACACAGATTACTAAACTAGAGTATTATAGTTGAAAACACGTTATCCATCTAGTCAACGATTATACCCTACCATAATATCTGTATAACAGTTACAATATACATATATTGAGGATTGTATAAAGACATACGTCCCATTATCCAACCTTATACCCTACCCTATGTCTGTATAACAGTTTACATGAGTAACATAGTATTGGAGGTTGTATAAAGACATACGTGCCATCTAGTCCAACCTTTATACCCTACCCATAATGTCTGTATAACAGACATAGTACACTAGATTGGAGGTGTATAAAGCATACTCCATCAGTCCAACCTTTTTACCCTACCCTAATGTTCTGTATAACCAGTCTACATAGTCACATAGTATTGGAGTTATTATAAGACATACTCCGTCTCGTCCACCCTTTATACCCTACCCATAATGTTCTGTATAACAGTTACATAGTAACATAGTATTGGAGTTGTATAAAGACATACGTCCATCTAGTCCAACCTTATACCCTACCCATATAATGTCGTGTATAACAGTTACATAGAAACATAGTATTGGAGGTTGTTAAAGACATACGTCCATCTAGTCCACTTTTATACCCTACCATAATGTCTGTATAACAGTTTACATAGTAACATAGTATTGGAGTTGTATAAAGACATACGTCCATTTAGTCACCTTTATACCCTACCCATATGTCTGTATAACAGTTACATAGTAACATAGTATTGGATGATGTATAAAGACATACGTCTCTCTATCCAACCTTATACCCTACCCATAATGTCTGTATAACGGTTCATAACATGTATGGAGTTGTATAAAACTATTCCATCTAGTCCAACTTTATAATTATCCCTACCCTAGTCTGTATCCAGTTACATAGTACCAAGTATTGGAGTGTATAAAAGACATACGTCCATCAGTCCAACCTTTATACCCTACCATATGTCTGTATAACAGTTACATAGTAAAACATAGTCTTGGGAAGGTTTGTGTAAGACATACGTCCATCTAGTCCAACCTTATACCCTACCCATAGGTCTGTATAACAGTTACATAGTAACAAGTATTGGAGGTTGTATAAACCATAGTCCCTCTAGTCCAACCTTTATCCCTACCCATATGTCTGTATAACATTTACATATTAACATAGTATTGGAGGTTGTATAAAGACATACGTCCATCTGTCCAACCTTTATACCCAACCCATAATGTCTGTATAACAGTTACATAGTAACATTATGGAGGTGTATAAAGACATACGTCCATCTAGTCCAACCTTTAACCCTACCCTATGTCTGTATAACAGTTACATAGTAACAGATTGGAGGTTGTATAAAGACAACGTCCATCTAGTCCAACCTTGTATACCTACCCATAATGTCTGTATAACAGTTACTATAACATAGTATTGGAGGTTTGTATAAAGACATAACGTCCGTCTAGTCCCACCTTTATACCCTACCCATATTTCTGTATAACAGTTACTATAGTAACATAGATTGGAGTTGTATAAAGACATCGTCCGTCTAGTCCCAACCTTTATACCCACCCATAATGTCTGTATAACAGTTACATGGAACATAGTATTGGAGTTGTATAAGACATACGTCCGTCTAGTCAACACCTTTATCCCTACCCATAATGTCTGGTATAACAGTTACATAGTACATAGTATTGGAGGTTGTATAAGACATACGGTCCGTCTAGTCCGCCTTTATACCCTACCCATATGTCTGTATAACAGTTACAGTAACATAGTATTGGAGGTTGTATAAGACTACGTCTCCGTCTAGTCCACCTTTATACCCTACCCATATGTCTGTATAACACTTAACAGTAACATAGTATTGGAGGTTGTATAAAGACATACGTCCATCTAGTCACCTTTATACCCTACCCATATGTCTGTTAAAAACAGTTACATAGTAACTAGTCATTGGACGGTTGTATAAAGACATACGTCCGTCTATCCAACCTTTATAACCCTACCCATAATGTCTGTTATAACATTTAAGTAACATGTATTGGAGGTTTATATAGACATAACTCCATCTAGTACCAACCTTTATACCCTACCCATAATGTCTGTATAACAGTTACATAGTAACATAGTATTGGAGGTGTATAAAGACATACTTCCATCTAGTCCAACCATTTATACCCTACCCATATTTCCTGTAATACAGTACATAGTAACTATGTAATTGGAGGTTGTATAAAGACATACGTCCTCTAGTCCAACCTTTTATACCCTACCCAAATGTTGTATAACAGTTACATGTAACAAGTTTGGAGGTTGTATAAAGACTACGTCCATCCTGTCCAAACCTTTATACCCTACCCATAGTACGTATGTAACCTGTTATAACTTTACATGTAACATAGTATTGGAGGTGAGTATAAACATACGTCCATCCAGTCCAACCTTTATACCCTACCTCCCTATGTCTGTATAACAGTTACACATCGTAACATAGTATTGGAGGTTGTATAAAGACATACTTCCATCTAGTCCAACCTTTATACCCTACCCTAATGTCTGTATCCAGTTACATAGTAACATAGTATTGGAGGTTGTATAAGACAGCTCCTTCTAGTCCAACTTTAACCCTACCCTAGGTCTGTATAACAGTTACATAGTACATGGTATTGGAGGTTGTAAAAGACAACGTCCTCTAGTCCAACTTATCCACCCTAATCTGTATAAACAGTTACATGTAAATGTATTGGAGGTTGTATAGACCACGTCCATCTAGTCCAACCTTATACCCTACCCATAATGTCTGTATAACAGTTACATAGTAACATGGTATTGGAGGAGTATAAAGACAACGTCCGTCTAGTCCAACCTTTATACCCTACCATATGTTTTATACGTTACATAAACATGATTGGAGGTTGTTAAGACAACTCCGTCTAGTCCAACCTTATACCCTCCCTAATGTCTGTATAACAGTTACATAGTAACATAGTATTGGAGGTTGTATAAAGACCACGTACCGTCTAGTACAACCTTTATACCTACCCTAATGTCTGTATAACAGTTAATAGTCATAGTATTGGGTTGTATAAAGACATACGTCCGCTAGGCCAACCTTTATACCCTACCCATAATGTCTGTATAACAGTTACAATGTACATAGTATTGGAGGTTTGTAAAGACATACGTCCGTCTAGTCCAACCTTTATACCTACCCTAATGTCTGTATAACATTTACATAGTAACATAGTATTGGAGGTTGTATAAAAACATACGTCCGTCTAGTCCAACCTTATACCCTACCAATAATGTCTGTTAACAGTTACAAGTAACATGTATTGGAGTTTTATAAAGACCTACTTCCGTCTAGTCCAACCTTTATACCCTACCCTAATGTCTGTATAACAGTTACAAGTAACATAGTAATTGGAGTTTTATAAAGACAACGTCCGTCTATTCCACCTTTATACACTACCCATATGATCTGTATAACATTTACAAGTAACATAGTATTGGAGGTTGTATAAAGACATACGTCCGGTCTAGTCCACACCTTTATACCTACCCATAATGTCTGTATAACATTTACATAGTAAACATAGTATTGGGGTTAGTATAAGACATACGTCCGTCTAGTCCAACCTTTTATACCCACCCATAATGCTGTATAACATGGCTCAAGTATTGTTGATCATAGTATTGGAGGTTGTTAAAGACATACGTCCGTCTAGTCCACAACCTTTATACCCTACCCATAATGTCTGTATAACAGTTACTAGTACATAGTATTGGAGGTTGTATAAAGACATACGTCCGTCTAGTCCAACCTTATACCCTACCCATATGTCTGTATAAACAGTTACATGTACATAGTATGGAGGTTGTATAAACATACGTCCATCATCAACTTTATACCCTAACCCAAATGTCTGTATAACAGTTACATATAACATATTTGTAGTTGTATAAAGACCTACGTCTCCAGTCCCAACCTTATACCCTCCCCATAATGTCTGTATAACGTTACACTGTAACATAGTATTGGAGGTTGTTAAAGACTACTCAATGTCCAGTCCACCTTTTATACCCTACCCATATTCTGTAATAACAGTTACATAGACATAGTATTGGAGGTTGTAATAAGACATACGTCCATCAGTCCCACCTTTATACCCTACCCACAAATGTCTGTATAACAGTTACATAGTAACATAGTGTTGAGGTTTATAAAGACAACGTCCATCCAGTCCACCTTTATACCCTACCGCATAATGTCTGTATAACCAGTTACATAGTAACATAGTATGGGAGTTGTATAAACATACTCCATCAGTCCAACCTTTATACCCTACCCTATGTCTGTAAACTTACATGTAACATAGTATTGAGGTTGTATAAGACATACGTCCATCCAGTCAACCTTTATACCCTACCCATAATGTGTTATAACAGTTACATAGTACATAGTATTGGAGTTTGTATAAAGACATACTCCTCAGTCCAGACCTTTAATACCCTACCCATAATGTCTGTATAACAGTTACATGGTACCATAGTTATGTGAGGTGTATAAAGACATACGTCCATCAGTCCAACCTTTATACCCTAACCCTACCCATAATGTCTGTATACAGTTACATAGTAACATAGTATTGGAGGTTGTATAAAGACAAACGTCCATCTAGTCCAACCTTTATACCCTACCATAATGTCTGTATAACGGTTACATAACATAGTAATTGGGGGTTGTATAGGACATACGTCCTCTAGTCCCAACCTTTATACCCTACCCTAATGTCTGTATAACAGTACATAGTACATAGTATTGGAGGTTGTATAAAGACTAACTTCCATCTAGTCCAACCTTATACCCTACCCATAATGTCTGTATAACAGTTACATAGTAACATAGTATGGCAGGTTGTTAACGACATACGTCATCTAGTCCAACCTTTATACCCTACCCCATAATTCTGTATAACAGTTTACATAGGAACATAGTATTGGAGGTGTATAAAGACATACGTCCATCTAGTCAACTTTTACCCTACCCATAATTCTGTATAACAGTTTCATAGTGAACATAGTGATTGGGGAGGTTGTTATAAAGGACATACGTCCATCCGAGTCCCACCTTATACCTACCATAATGTCTGTATCCAGTTACAAGTACCATAGTATTGGAGGTTGTATAAAGACATACAGTCCATCTAGTTCCAAACCTTTATACCCTACCCAAAATGTCTGTATAACAGTTACATAGTCACTAGTATTTTGGAGGTTGTATAAAGACTAGACGTCCATCTAGTCCAACCTTTATACCCTACCCATAATTCTGTAAACAGTTACATAGTGACATTTATTGGAGGTTGTATAAAGACAGTTCCTGTCCATCTAGTCCCATCCTCCATCTTTATACCCTCCCGACAGCTGATCCAATCAGAAAGTACACAGTACACTACAGTATATGTATTCTATAAGCAATTCTCAAGATTTGTAAGTTTAAAAGGTGTTACACACAGGAATTAATTATGGAAGATGACAGGATCTGCAATTTCCTGTCTGTCATTTTTGAAAGATCAGTGAATACAATCACAAGGGTTCTCTCTATACACACAGCATATACTCGGCATCATTTACAGCATAGTAAGAACGCGTGTGACTGTGTGTTTACCTCGACTGTTGGCCGACTTCCTATAGGGAGACTACCCACGGGTGAGGACCAACGGTATTAGGACTTTATGGGTATTGTGTTTACTAGCTTTAGAAACAATCCACGTGTCCTCTGATATGACAGATTAGTAACAACGCACCAGGGAGTTCATTGTATGGCCCATTAACCCTTTCAACTGCCAGGAGATTTTTCATTTTTTTTTTTGCGTTAACTGCCGAAGAATTTTCAGGATTTTGTCCCTTTATCGCTTTAGACTAATTTTAACAGTACTGGAAACCTTGCGTAAATCGGAATATTATACATTGTTTTTTTCAGCACAAAGTGTACCTTTAATTGAGTCAAAACAAATTTTGTTAACTTTCTGGAAATTTTACTGGAATGAGGGTAAAATATGTTAAAAAAAATGAACATTTGGCAAATTTTCATGGATTTTTTCCCATTTTTACTTATAGTTATCTTAAGTTACACACAGAAAATCTCTGTGTTCTAAAAGCTCAGATACTCCCGAGTACAAACGATACCAAATATTTAGGTACCCGACGTTTCCTGTACAGGAGACGCCCCCCACTAAAACTGCACCTCCTAGAATCTTACACCAATTAAAATTTGTAACTACTCCTGACAGTTAACAATATAATATCTAACCAAATTATCTAACTATCCCCCCAAGTGAGATATTTGTAGAAACTACACACTCGCAGGATTTGACTAGTGAGTTTTAGTTTCGATCAAAATGCAGATACACCTGAACCGGCAGCTCTTCGTCAAATTGTAAGTACTTTCTTCACATTTCCTTTTTTTTCTCCCTCAACTGTAAATCATAGACCAAAATCAAATGCGAGTGCAGCTAAAAACTGTTGGAGGAAGTTCAAACGGCATCTCAATAGAAAGCCTAACCCCTCCCTAATAAAACGGTATGCCACATTCATAGGTGTACCCATAGACATGGCTACCAACTACGCCGAGGGTTACCATTGCCAATGTCAGTAGCAGCAAAAAAAATTAGCCAGTTTTGTATTTGAACATTCTGCATTTTTTTTCCACAAAACACCCCCCCAACTCAAAAATACCCCCCCACAACTATATATTCCTGAAATCTCCACCCTTCAGCTATGATAACGCGGTAGTTCGTTCCGTTCTAACCAGCAATGGTTGGGGCGCAGTTCTTCGTAGAAGTTTTCACTTTTACCGAGCTTTTAAAAACAAATGAACACAAACAACGTTCAAAAGTCGAATCATGTCAAAATCATGGAATGGTAAAAAAAGGTAACCAAATAGCAATCTCCCAAATGTCCTGATTCAAACGGTATCCCTATGGTGTGGTACACACGCGGACGTTGGGAGCGAAAGCCCAAAGTGAGACAAGCACGATGCTCAGAAACACGAAAATATTTAGCCAACTCCGATTTGACAGTCTGCAGTTTTTTCCACAAAACAACACCCCGTAAGTTATAAATACCCACAAACTATATATTCCTGAAATCTACCCCCTTCAGCTATTTCACGCTGTAGTTTGTTCATATCCTACCTATCAATGGTGTGGGCGGCAGTTTCTTCCTAAACGTTCGCACTTCTTTTTCTGAAAAATGAACAAAAACAACTTCAAAAGGTAAAATCATGCCAAAACCTGATGGAATCAAAAAAAAGTTCTAAATA
Organism: Hymenochirus boettgeri; assembly: GCA_019447015.1. Classification (NCBI taxonomy): domain Eukaryota; kingdom Metazoa; phylum Chordata; class Amphibia; order Anura; family Pipidae; genus Hymenochirus; species Hymenochirus boettgeri. Next base: position 103,712 of record JAACNH010000217.1, read on the forward strand.
ATCAATCTCCCAAATGTCCTGAATCAACGTATGCATATGTGTGGTCCACGCGACGTGAAAGCGAAAAGCCACAAAGTAGACATGCACGATGGATCAGAAACAGCGACAATATTTTAGCCAACTCTAAGTTGGACAGTCCCCTGCGTTTTTTTCCACAAACACCCCCGTAACTTAGAAATAAAACCCCCCCCCCAAACTATATATTCCTGTAAATCTACACCTTCAGCTATGTAAAGCTGTAGTTGTTTCATTCATCTACCATCAATGGGTGGGCGGCAGTTCTTTGGTAAGTTCGCACTTTTCTGAAAAATGAACAAAAACAACCCAAAAGGTAGAAACATGCCAAACCTATGGAATCTAAAAAAAAAGTTACTAAATATCAATCTCCCAAAGTCCTAATCAAACGGTAATGCCATATGTGTGGTTACACATGCTGACGTGGAAGCGCGAAAAGGCCGACAAGTGGAAAATGCACGATGGCTCAGAAACAGCGAAATATTTAGCCAACTCCGAATTTGGACATCTGTCATTTTTTCCACAAAACACCCCTGATAACTCAGAAATCCCCTCCCCACAAACTATATATCCTGAATCTAAACCCCTTCAGCTATGTATGCACTGTATTTCGTTCATTCATACCATCCATGGTGTGGGCGCAGTTCTCGTAAATTTTTCGCATTTCTACAACAATTTTCTGGAAAATAGAGAACAATACATTTCCCAAGTTACAAACATCACACAAACCCCATGTAATGTAAAAAAACTTAAACAAATATCAATCTCCTAAATGTCCCTGATCAAACAGTGTCCATATGTGTGGTTACACACACTGACTGGAAGCGACAGTCAAAATGTAAAAACACATGCGCAGTGACCAAAACAGCATTTTCCTCAGATTTTCCAACTGAACAACCCCTCTAACTTGGAAATACCCCCGAAAAACTAATATTCTCAGAAATCTACATACCTTCCTCTACGTAACGCTGTAGTTTGTTTCATTCATACAATCAATGGTGGTGGGCGCAGTTTCGTCGTAGAAGTTCGCATTTGGTCTGAAAAATGAACAAAAACAACTTCAAGAAGGTAGAATCATGCCAAAACCCCAGGAATGTAAAAAAGTTACCAAATATCAATCTCCCAAATTGTTCTGATCAACGGTATCCCTATGATGGTTTACACACGCAGACGTGGAATCAACTAGCCACAAAGTGAGCCATGAACAGTGTCCCAATTACACGCAACTTTTCAGAGTTGTCAGACTCAAACCCCCTCTATATTAGAAATACCCCCCAAAACTATATTTCTTGGACTCTACACACCTTCAGCTACACAATTGGTGGTTTCTTTTAATGCTACCACCAATGTGTGGGTGCAGTTTTGTGTCAATTTCCGACTTTCTTACAGATTTTCAGGAAAAATTATAAAAATCAGATTCAAAGTTAAAAATCATGGGCAACTTCCATGTCTGTAAAAAACCACTTGTCAATTATCAATCTTCCAAATGGCCTGATCAACGGTATGCCATAATGCTGGATTTTACAAGGGACGTGGCCACCACTAGCTCAAATGGGACCATGCACCAGTGAATTACCAGAAAATAGCAAAGTGCTCTGTAATTTCCAAACAGCCCCAAAACTTTGAAATGCCCCCCCGCAAATAACCCCCACTACATATCCATCTCCCACATTTTCTGAATCAACTTGATGCCATATGCGTGGATGCACACGAGACGTGGCCACCAACTAGCTCAAATGGGACACGCATGGCACCAAATCAATTACAAGAAAAAATCAAAGTGCTCTGTATTTTGACCAGCCTACACTTTTTTCTAAGGAAACAGTCCGAACATGGAAATTCCCTCCACAAAACTTATATCTTTTTGGAATCTACACGCCATTCAGCTAACGTACGGTGCCAGCTTTCTACATGCATAAGAATTCCAGACCCAGCGATCCAAAGAACTCGGTGTTTTGTTTATTTACGAGATTTTGTGAAAAATAAAAGGAGATATTCGAAGGGTTTGAAATCCTACTAAACCCACTTGAACCAGCAAAAAACCCACTAAATGCAATCTTCCCATGGTCTATCAAACGGTGTGCCACTTGCGTGGTGTGCAAACACGAGACGAGGCCCCACCACTAGCTCAATGGGACGCATTTAGAAGTGCGTTTACAGATCAAAATTTTAAAGCACAACCCCCCCCCACACCCACACTCTCCCCCTTTTTAGTGGTATTTTAGTGCGTCGGTTAGTATGAGAGTCCACACACGTTTTTGCCCACTTTACTGAATCCAAAAATTCAATAAAAATATAGGCTTAGTTTTTCCTTGAAAATCGAACAATAAGTATCCGCGTTTTTACTTTACCGGATCACTGGGGGACATTGGGAGTGGAGAGGACACCATAAACTATTTTTCATATTTATAGTTTTAGGGTAAAAAAAAAAAACGGGTGTGTGTATCAACTTTACGAATTTTTTGTGTGTATTTCCCCTTTTTTCCCCGAGCATTCCCACAGATAATCTCAGATCATCTAGGGATGAACCTGACTTGGAATACGGGCATAATGCCCGTTTTCCAATTCGAAATCCGATCGGAAAAATCACTTCCCGAAATCATTTTTCCAGGAAGGGATTTTTTCCGTCATATGGCAAGATCAATAATTTGGTGTGATCATAATGATCACCAAATATTGATCTCGTCCCCATTTTTTTTCTAATTCTTCGCTATACAAGACTTAGAAAAAACCTATTTGTTGAATGAACTTTTGAGGTTCCATTCACAAAATTTATAGAAAGCTGGCAGCTTTACGCTGTCTATACTAGGTCCTGCAGTCAATGGATCAAATTTGAGATCAACTGCAGTACCTCAACTAGACCCCAGGGGCAGTCCTCCTAACCACTTCAAGGAGACCTCCGGTAAGGAGGAAGCTCCGTGACGTCACCGGGTCTCCCTTTCCGCTTCCTGCCTTGGACTCCACGGTGGCCCCCGGCTGCTGCTATACGGTCCACGCGCAGAAAAGGTAAGCTAACTCCCGATCCCCCCCTCGATTTGGACACACCGACGGGGGTTCCTAGGGGGATAGGGGGCAGCTGAATGCTGCCCCCGGTCGGCCCTACGCGCGGTGTTTTTTTTCATTTTTAAAGGGGAAGCGCACATAATCGTATATTCCCGATCTGTGCAGTTTAAATGCATTCTCTGCCACAGATCGTGAATATACTATCGGTGTCAGGGAAGGGTTAAAGGGACTGTCCACCCCTCTACCCCCCAAAACAGAGATCGTTTTAGTCGGCTCCCAGCCTGAGTTATTATACTCACAAGCTCCTCGCTCCACCGCCGCTTCCAGGTTCTCAGTCAATCTCTATTGTGAAGACTGCTCCGGGAATGGCAGTCAGTGATTGGTCATGACGTCACGGCCGATCACTGACTGCCTTACCCGGAAGTGCAGAGCCGCGGAGGTGGAGCGAAGAGGAGCATGTAAGTATAATAGCTCCGTGTGGGAGCCGATTTAAAGCTCTTGGTCAAAACGAACTTTATGTTTTGGGGGGTAATCTACAATATATGTATTTTTAAAGAAAGGGGTGGACATTCCCTTTAATATATTTATATAAAGTGATCATATCCCCATGCAAACGTCACTTCTCCAATGTAAACAGCCCTAACAATCTAATCTGCCTGCATAGTCAAGCCCCTCCATTCCCCTTATTAATTTAGTTATAACTTGTCTAATCTGCCTGCATCATGGTCAAGCCCCTCCATTCCCCTTATTATTTCAGTTATAACTAGTCTAATCTGCCTGCATAGTCAAGCCCCTCCATTCCCCTTAAATTTAGTTATAACTTGTCTAATCTGCCTGCTAGTCAAGCCCTCCATCCCTATTATTGCAAGTTATAAAACTGTCTAATATGCCTTGATGTCAAGCCCCTCCATTCCCCTTATTATTTAGTTATAACTTGTCTAATCTGCATGCATAGTCAAGACCCTCCATTCCACTATTAATTTAGTCTAAATTTTCTAATTCTGCCTGCCCCCATAGTCAAGCCCCTCCATTCCCCGTATTATTTAGTATAACTGGTCTAATCTGCGGATGTCAAGCCTCCATTCCCCTATATTTTGTTATAACGTCTATTGCCCGCATAGTCAAGCCCCTCCACCCTTATTAATTAGTTATAACTGTCTAATCTGCCTCTGCATCATGTCAAGCCCCCCCATTCCCATTATTATTTCAGTTATAAACTAGGTCTAATCTGCCTGCATAGTCATTGCCTCCTTCCACTAGTAATTTAGTTATAAATTGTCTAATATGCCTGCATGGTCAAGCCCCTCCATTCCCTTATTAATTTAGTTATAACCTTGTATAATCGGCCAGCATGGTCAAGCCCGTCATTCCCTTATTATTTTAGTTTATAATGTCTATCTGCCCGCATAGTCAAGCCCCCTCCATACCCTTATTAATTTAGTTATAACTTGTCTAATCTGCCAGCATGTCAAGCCCCTCCATCCCCTTATTATTTTAGTTATAACTTGTCTAATCTGCCTGCTATTTACAAGCCCCTCCATTCCCCTCCCCTAATTATTAGTTATAACTGTCTAATCGCCTGCATAGTCAAGCCCCCCATTCCCCTTTAATTTAGTTAAATTGTCTAATCTGCCTGATATTCAAAGCCCCTCCATTCCCCTCCTTATTAATTTAGTTTATAACTTGTCATATCTCCCCGCTAGTCAAGCCCCTCCATTCCCTTTATTTTTAACTTTCTAACCCGTTAGTCAAAAGCCCACACTATTGACTTCTAATCTGCCTGCATAGTCAAGCCCCTCCTTCTCCCTTATAATTTAGTTATTAACTTGTCTAATCTGCTGAATAGTCAAGCCCCCATTCCCCTTTTAATTTAGTTATAAACTTACCTAATCCTGCACGCTGCAAGCCCCTCAGTCCCCTATTTTTTAGTTATAACTGTCTATCTGCCCGCCTGGTCAAGCCCCTCCATCCCCTTATAATTTAGTTATAACTTGTCTAATTGCCCCATGGTCAAGGCCCCTCCATTTCCCTTATTAATTTTAGTTATAACTGTCTATCTGCCGCATAGTCAAGCCCCTCCCATCCCCTTATTAGTTTAGTTTTATAACTTGTCTAATCTGCCTGCATAGTCAAAGACCTCCATTCAATTATTATTTTAGTTATTAGTTATAACCTGGTCTAATCTACATGCATTGTCAAGGCCCATCCATTCCCCTTATTATTTAGTTATAATTGTCTAATCGGCCTGAATACGTAAGCCCCTCCATTCCCCTTTCCCACCACCACCCCCCCAAACCTTATTATTGTAGTTATAACTTGTCTAATCGCATGCATAGTCAAGCCCCCCCATCCCCTATTATTTTAGTTATAACTTGTCTAATTGATTGCAGAGTCAAGCCCTCCATTCCCATTATTATTTTAGTTATCAACACTGTCTAATCTGCCTGCTAGTCAAGCCCATCCATTCCCTTTATTTAATTTAGTTATAACTTGGTCTAATCTGCCTGAATAGCAAGCCCCTCCATTCCCCTTATTATTTTAGTTATAAACTTGTCTAATGCCTGCATAGTCAAGACCCTCTATTCCCCTATTAATTTAGTTATAACTTGTCTAATCTGCCTGAATAGGCAAGCCCCCCAGTCCCCTTATTATTTTGTTATAATTGTCTATCTGCCTGCTAGTCAAGCCCCTCCATTCCCCTTATTATTTAGTTAAATTTGTCTAATCTGACTGCATAGTCAAGCCCATCCATTCCCCTTATTAATTTAGTTTAACTTGTCTAAATCATGCCGGCATAGTCAAAGCCCCTCCATTACCCTTATTATTTAGTATAACTTGTCTAATCTTGCCGGATAGTAAAAGCCTCCATTCCCTTATTATTTCAGTTTTTAGAAAACTTGTCTAATCGTGCATGTTATAGTCAAGACCCTACCATTCCCCTTATTAATTTTGTTATAAACTTGTCTAATCTGCCCGCATAGTCAAGCCCCTCCATTTCCCATTAGTATTTAGTTATAACTGTCTAATCTGCCTGTATAGTCAAGCCCCGGATTCCCTTATATTTTAGTTATAACTTGTCTAAATCGGCTGCATCATGGTCAAGCCCTCAATTCCTTATTATTTCAATTTAATAGTCTAATTGACGCCCATGTCAAGCCCCCTCCTTACCCTTATTAAGTTAGTTATAAACATTGTCGCATTTGCCTGATAGTCAAAGCACCCTTTATTACCCCTTAGTATTTTAGTTATAACTTGTCTAAATCTGCTGCACTGGTTCAAGCCCTCCATCCCCTTATTATTTCAGTTAGAACTAGTCTAATCTGAACTGCCAAGTCAAAGCCCCCCATTACCCTTATTAATTTAGTTATAACTTGTCTCATCTGCCTGCATAGTCAAGCCCTCCATCCCCTTATTATTTTAGTTATAATTGGTCTAATTGCCTGCATAGTCAAGCCCCTCCATCCCCGTATTAATTTAGTTATAACTTTGTCTAATTGCCTGCATTAGTCAAGCCCCTCCATTCCCCTTATTAATTTAGTTAAACTTGTCTAATCTTGCCGCATTAGGTCAAGCCCCTCATCCCTTATTTTAGTTATAACTTGTCTAATAGCCTGTACATAGTCAAGCCCCTCATTCCCTTATTAATTAGTTATAAATTGTTCTAATCTGCTGCATGGTCAAAGCCCACCATTCCCTATTAATTTAGTTTATACTTGTATAATCTGCCCGCAGCCATGGTCAAGACCCCTCCCATTCCCCTTATTATTTTATTATAACTGGTCTCATCTGCCTGAAGTCAAGGCCCCTCCATTCCCCTTATTAATTAGTTAAAATTGTCTAATCTGCCTGCATAGTAAAGCCCCCCATTCCCCTTATTATTTATTAAACTGTCTAATCTGCCCGACACATATTCAACGCCCCTCCATTCCCCTATTATTTTTAGTTATAACGTGTTCTTATCGCCTGCATAGTCATGCCCCTCCATCCCCTTATTAATTTAGTTATAAATTGTCTACTGACTGCATGGTCAAGCCCCTCCAGTCCCCTTATTAAGTATTTATAACTTGTCTAATCTGCCCGCAACGTCAAGCCCTCCATTCCTTAATTATTTTAGTTAAAACTTTCTAACTTGCTGCATAGTCCAAGCCCCTCCAACCCTATTAATTTGTTATAACTTGTCTAATTTCGCCTGCATATAGTCAAGCCCTCCATTCCCTTTTATTTTAGTTTATAATGTCTAATCTGCCTGCATAGTCAAGCCCCTCCAATTCCCCTTATAATTTAGTTATAAATGTCTAATATGCCTGCATAGTCCAGCCCTCCATTCCCCTTTATTATTAGTTATAACTTGTATAATCTGCCCGAATGGTCTCAAGCCCCTTTTTTCCCATTTCCAGTATTATTAAGTTTAAACTTGTCTAATCTGCCTGATCGCAAGCCCCATCCAGTCCCCTTATTATTTTAGTAAACTTGTTATCTGCCTGCATAGTCAAAGCCCCTCATTCCCGATTATTTTAGTTATAACTTGTCTAATCGACTGCATAGTCAAGCACCTCCATTCCCCTTATTATTTTGTTAGACTTGTCTAATCTGCCTGCATAGGCAAGCCCCTCCTTCCCCTTAGTATTTTTAGTTATAACTTGTCTAATATGCTTGCATAGTCAAGCCCCTCATTCCCGATTATTTTAGTTATAACTGGTTCAATCGCCTGCATAGTCAAGCCCTCCATTCCCTTATTAATTTAGTTATAAACTTGTCTAATCTGCCTGCATAGTCAAGCCCCTCCATTTCCCTTATTATTGTTAGTTATAACTTGTCTATCTGCATTGAATAGTCAAGCCCCTCCATTCCCCTTATTAATGTAGTATAAATTGTCTAATCTGCCTGCATAGTCACGCCCCTCCCATTCCCCTTATTATTTTAGTTATTATAACTTGTATAATCTGCCTGCAATAGTCAGCCCCTCCATTCCCTTATTATTTTCCGTTATAATTTGTCTAATCTGCCTGCACTAGTCAAGCCCCTCCATTCCCCTTAGTAATTTAGTTCTAACTGTCTAATTCTGCCTGCATAGTCAAGCCCTCCATTCCCCTTATTATTTTAGTTATACTTGTCCTAATCTGCCTGCATAGTCAAGCCCTCCATTCCTTTTATTTCAGTTATAACTGTCTAATCTGCCTGTATAGTCAAGCCCCTCCATTCCCTTATTAATTTTGTTAAACTTGTCTAATCTGCCTGCATAGGGTCAAGCCCTCCATCCCTTTTATTTCAGTTATAACTTGTCTAATCGCCTTGCATAGTCAAGGCCCCTCCATTCCCCTTATTAATTTAGTTATAACTGTTCTAATCTGCCTGCATATAGTCAAGCCCCCCATTCCCCTTATATTTTAGTTATAACTTGTCTTAAATATGCCTGCATAGTCAAGCCCCTCCATTTCCCCTATTATTTAAGTTATAACTTGTCTAATCTGCCTGCATAGTCAAGCCCCTCCATTCCCCTGATTATTTTAGTTATAACTTGTCTAATCTGCATTTGTCAAAGCCCCTTTATTCCCATTATTTTAGTTATAACTTGTATCTAATCTGCCGCATCATGGTCAAGCACCTCCATTCCCCGTATTATTTCCGTTTTATAACTAGTCTAATATTCTGACTGCATAGTCAAGCCATCCATTACCCTTATTTAAGTTAGTGAACTACATTGGTCTAATTTGCTGCATAGTCAAAGCCCCTTTATTTCCCCTTATTATTTTAGTTATACTTGGTCAATCTGCCGGCAATATGGTCAAGCCCTCCATTCCCCTTATTATTTCCAGTTATAACTAGTCTAATTGACTGCATAGTCAAGCCCCTCCATTACCCTATTAATTAGTTATAAACTTGTCTAATCGCCTGCATAGTCAAGCCCCTCATCCCCTTATTATTTTAGTTATAACTTGTCTAATCTGCCTGCATTAGTCAAGCCCCTCATTCCCCTTATTAATTTAGTTATAACTTGTCAATTGCCTGCATAGTCAAGCCCTCCATTACCCTATTAATTAGTTATAAATTGTCTAATTGCCCGACATAGTCAAGCCCCTCCATTCCCCTTATTATTTACTATAACTGTATAATTGCCTGCATAGTCAAGCCCCTCATTCCCCTTATTAATTTAGTTATAAATTGTCTAATCTGCCCTTGCATTGGGTCAAGCCCTCCATTCCCCTTATTTAATTTAGTTATAACTGTCTAATCTGCCACGCCATGGTTCAAAAGCCTCCCCATTCCCCATATTATTTAGTATAAATTGTTAATCTGCCATGCCCATAGTCAAGCCCCTCCATTCCCATGAATTAATTGAGTATAAAATTGTTCTAATCTGCCTGCATAGTCAAGCCCCTCCATTCCCCTTATTATTTAGTTTAGAACTGTGTCTAATCTGGCCCGCATAGTCAAGCCCCTCCATTACACTTATTATTTTAGTTTTATAAACTTGTCGAATCTGCCTCGCATATCATGCCCCTCCATTCCCTTATTATTTAGTTTATTAATTGTCTAATCTGCCTCATGGTCAAGCCCCTCCATTCCCCTTATTAATTTTAGTTATAACTTGTATAATCTGCCCGCAACGGTTCAAGCCCCCTCATCTCCCTATTATTTTGTTATAAATTGTCTAATCTGCCGGCATAGTCAGCCCTACACCATGACCCTTATTAATTAGTTATAACTTGTTAATCTGCCTGAATAGTCAAGCCCCTCCATTCCCCTTTTTATTTTAGTTATAAATTGTCTAATCTGCCTGCATAGTCAAGCCCCTCCATTACCCTTATTAATTTAGTATAATTGTCTCATTGCATGCCATAGTAAAGCCCCTCCATTTCCCCTTATTAATTTAGTTATAACTTGTCTAATCTGCCCGCATAGTCAAGCCCCTCATTCCCCTTATTAAATTTAGTTATAAATTGTCTATCTTGCCTGCATAGTCAAGCCCCTCATTCCTCTTATTAATTTAGTTTATAAATTGTATAATCTGCCCGCATTAGTCCACGCCCCGCCATTTCCCCTTATATTTTAGTTAAACTTGTCTAATCTGCCTGAATAGTACAAGCCCCTCCATTCCCCTTATTAATGTAGTTATAAAATTGTCTAACTGCCTGCATGTCAAGCCCCTCAGTCCCCTTATTAATTTAGTATAACGTGTCTAATCGCCCGCATGGTCAAAGCCCCTCCATTCCCTTATTATTTTTAGTTATAACTGTCTGCGCCTTCATAGTCAAGCCCCTCAATTCCCCTTAGTAATTTGTTATTAAATTGTCTAATCTGCCTGCATAGTCAAGCCCCTCCATCCCCTTATTAATTTTGTTTAGTTATAAACTGGTCTATCTGCCCCGCATAGTCAAGACACCCATTCCCCTTATTAATTGTTATAAATGTCTAATCCTGCCTGCATAGTCAAAGGCCCCTCCATTCCCCTTATTAATTTAGTTATAAATTGTCTAATCTGCCCGCATAAGTCAAGCCCCTCCATTCCCCTTATTATTTAGTTATAAACTTGTTCTAATCTGCCTGCATAGTCAAGCCCCTCCATTCCCCTTATTAATTTAGTTAAAATTGTCTTAATCCTGCCGGCATGTGTCAAAGCCCCTCCATTCCCATTATTAATTTAGTTATAAACTTGTCTAATAGGCCCCCGCCATGGTCAAGCCCCTCCATTCCCCTTATTTATTTAGTTATTAATTGTCTAATCTGCTGCATTAGTCAAGGCCCCTCCATTCCCCTTATTAAATTTAGTTATAACTGTCTAATCCTGCCTGCATAGTTCAAGCCCTCCATTCACCTAATAATTTAGGTGATAACTGTTAATCTGCCGCATGGTCAGCCCCTCCATTCCCTTGTAATTTAGTCTAAATTGTATAATTGCCCATAGGCAAGCCCCTACATTCCCCCTTATTATTTAGTTATAACTTGTCTAATCTGCATGCCAAGTCAAGCCACCATCCCCTTATGTATTTTTAGTATAACTGTCTAATTGCCCCTGCAAGTAAAGCCCTCCATTCCCCTTATTAATTTAGTTATAACTTGTCTAATCTGACTGCATAGGCAAGCCCCTCCATTCCCCTTATTAATTTAGTTATAACTTGTCTAATCTGCCTGCATATTCAACCTAGGTAAAAGGTATCCCAGTCTGGACGGTTTAAAGGTAAAGGTAATCTCACCAGAATTAAAGGCTAGCGATTCCCATACCTAGGTTCAAAGGCCCAGTATGTCTATTAGTATTACTAGGTAGTTCCTCCTTGTAGGGGTTTAACTAAGAAGGTACACCCAGTAGGAGGTTTTAACAGGGGGGGTAAAGGTAACCCCCCAGTATTTGGAAGGGTAAAACAGGTAAAGGTTTTAATATCCTCTCAGTATGGAAGGTCTTAACTAGGTAAAGGTACTCCCCCAGTCATGGCAAGGGGGCTTAACTAGGTAAAGGTATCCCCAGTATGGAAGGTTAACTAGGTAAAGGATCCCAGTATGGAAGGTTTATAAAAAAATGAGTTGTTAAAGGTATCCCCAGTAGGTATCGGAAAGGTTTTTAACTAGATTAACGGTATACCCCCAAAGTATGGAAGGTTTTGAACCTGGTAGGTAAAGGTCTCTCCCAGTATGGGAGGTTAGACTATTGGTAAAGGGTTATATCTTACCCCAGTATGGACGACGTTTATTAACAGGGTAAAGGTAAACCCCCAGGTAGGGAAGGTTTAACTAGGTTTTCAAGTTATCCCCCAGTATGGAAGGGTTAATTAGGGTAATAGGTTTATCTCCCAGTATGGAGGGTTTAACTAGGTAAAGGTATCCCCCAGTATAGGAAGAGGTTTATACTATGGATATTAGGTACACCCCCAGTATGGAAGTTAACTAGTAAAGGTTATCCCCCAGTATGGAAGGTTTTATATATTTCTATGATGGAAAGGTACTCCCCCAGTACCCGCGAAGGTTTTTTTAACTCGGTAAAAGTATTCTCCCAGTATGAGGGTTTAAACAGGTATAATGTGGGTGAAACCCATCAGATATGGGGGTAACAGGTTCCACATAGGTTAAGGGTATAACCCCCACTTATGGAAGGTTTTAACAGGTAAGGTATCCCCCCAGTATGCGCAGGTTTTTACTAGGGTAAAGGCATCCCCCAGTATGAAGGTTTAAATAGGTAAAAGTATCCTCCCCAGTTATGGAAAGTTTTAACTAGGTAAATGGATAACCCCAATGAATAAGTCCGTAAGCACCCCCAGTGTGGGAAGGTTAACTAGGTAAAGGTATCCCCGTTAAGCGGGTATAGGAAAGGCTTTATATGGAGGTTTAAAGGTAACGGAAACCCCAGTATGGAAGGTTAAACTAGGTAAAAGGTATCCCCCAGTATGGAGGGTTTAACTAGGTAAAGGTATCCCCCAGTATGGAGTTAAAACTAGGTGAAAGGTATCGCTCCCAGTATGGAGGGTTTAACTGGTAAAAGGTATCCCCCAGTAGTTGAGGTTTAACTAGGTAAAGGTAACCCCCCAGTATGGAAGGTAACGTAGGTAAAGGTAACCCCCAGTATGGAAAGTTTTGGTTAACTAGGTGTAAAGGTATCTCCCAGTATGGAGGGTTTAACTAGGTAAAAGGGATCCCCCGTATGGAAGGTTGTACTAGGGTAAAGGTAACCCCAGTATGGAAGTTAACTAGGTCGAAAGGTATCCCCAGGTATGGAAGGTTTACTTAGGGTAAAGGTATCCCCCCAAGTATGGAAGGTTTTAACTAGGTCACGGTTATCCCAGTACTGAAGTTAAACTACGGTAAATCTGGTCATCCCCAGTATGGAAGGTTTAACTACGGGTTAAAGTAGCCCCAGTATGGAAGGCTTATAACTAGGTAAAGGTATCCCCCAGTATGGAAGGTTGTAACTAGGTAAGGTAACCCCAGTATGGAAAAGGTTTAAACTAGGTAAAGGTATACCCCAGTTGGAAGGTTCTTAAACTAGTATAAAGGTATCCCCCCAGTTGGAGGTTTAACTAGGTAAATGTAACCCCCAGTATGGAAGGTTAAATACTAGGCTAAAGGTTAATCCACAGTATCCCGGAAGGTTTAATAACTAGGTATGTGTAAGTATCACCATGTATGGAAAGGTTAGTTTACCAACTATGTGTAAAGGTAACCCCCGCTATGGAAGGTCTTAACTAGGTGTACAAGGTTGTTTCCCCCAGTATGGAAAGGTTTACTCGGTAAAGGTATCCACCACAGATATGGAAGGTTTAAACTAGGTCAAGGGGTAATCCCCAGTATCTGGAGGTTTAACGTAGGTAGAAGACATCCCCCGTATGGGAAAAAGGGGTTAACATCTTATATTCACCGCTTAATTTTAGTATAAATGTCTAATCTGCTGCAAGTCAAGCCCCTCCAGTTCCCTTTATATTTTAGTTTTAAAACTTCTAATGCCAGGTGCCTGTTCATATCAAGGCCCTACCTCATCCCTTATTTAATTTGTTATAACTTGTCTAAATTGCCTGCATAGTCAAGCCTCCATACCCCCTTATTATTTTGCTTTAGTTTACTTGTCTAATCTGGCCTGTTTTGTAGTCAAGGCCCCTCCATTCCTCCCGTTATATCTTCTAGCTTATAAATTGTCTAATCTGCCTGCATTAAGGTCAAGCCCCTCCATTCCCCTATTATGTTTAGTTTATGAACTTGGTCTAAATTGCCTGCATAAGCAAGCCCCTCCATTCCCCTTATTACTTGTATGTTTAAATGTGCTAATCTCCTGCACTAGTTAAGCCCTCCATTCCCCTTATTAATTAGTGAATAACTTGTCTATATTCCTGGTGTAGTCAGCCCTCCCCATCCCCTTATTTTTTTTCGTGACAGCTTGTTCTAATCTGCATGCATCGGTCCAAGCCTCCTTCCATTCATTATTTAATGTTAGTTATAAAATTGTTTTCTAACGCTGCCTGGCAGGTCAAGCCCCTCTTCCCCTTATTAATTTAGTATACTTGTCTAATCTGCCCGCTTCATGGTCAACGTCCCCTCATTCCCCTTATTATTTTAGTATAACTTGTTAATTGCCTGCATAGTCAAAGCCAATCCTACATCTTCGCTCGTATTATTTCGTCTATTAAAATTGTCTAATCTCCTGCCCTAGTCAAGCCCCCCATTCCCTATTACCCATTTGATGTATTATACTTGCTAAATCGCCCCGCATAGTCAAAGCCCCCTCCATTCCCCGTATTATTTAGTTGTAACTTGTCTAATCTGCCTGTATGTCAAGCCCCTCCATTCCTTATTATTTTGTGATAACTTGTCTAATCTGCCTGCTAGTCAAGCATCCATTCCCCTTATTAATTTAGTTATAACTTGTCTAATCTGCCGATTAGTCAAGCCCTCCATTCCCCTTATTATTTTAGTTTATAACTTGTCTAATCTGCCTGATATCAGACCCTCCATTTCCCCTTATTAATTTTAGTTATAACTTGTTCTAATCTCCTGTTTATAGTCAAAGGCCCTCCATCCCATATATTTCAGTAGACTGTCTAATCTGCTGCCTTAGTCAAGCCCCTCCATTCCCCTTATTATATTAGTATTATAAAACTTGTCTAATTCGCCTGCATAGTCAAGCCCCTCCATTCCCCTTATTATTTTAGTATAAAATTGTCTAATGCCTGCAACTAGTCAAGCCCCCTTCCATTTCCCCTTATTATTTTCACGTTTAAACTTGTCTAATCTGCTCTGTTATAGTCAAGCCCCTCCATTCCTTATTAATTTGTTATGAACTTGTACTACATACTGCCCGGCATAGTCAAAGCCCCTCCCATCACCCTTATTATTTTAGTTATAATTGTCAATCTGCCTGCATAGTCAAGCCCCTCCATTCCCCTATTTAAGTTGTTATAAAATGTCTATCGGACCTGTCATATCAAAGCCCTTTAGTCCCTTATTATGTTTAGTGTAATAACTTGTCTAATCTGCCTGCATCATGGTCAAAGCCCCTCCCATTCCCTTATTATGTTCAGTTATTAACTAGTAATCCTGCCTGTCCCTATAGTCAAAGCCCCTCCATTGCCCTTATGAATTTTAGTTATAACTTGTTCGATTCTGACCTGCATCATGGTCAAGCCCTCCAGTTCCCCTTAGTATTTCAGTTATAAAATAGTCTAATCTGCCTGCATTAGTTCAAGCCCCTCCATTACCTTCTTTATATTTTTTTTTAGTTACCACACTCGCCGACGCTAATCTGCCTGCATAGTCAAGCCCTCCATCCCCTTATTAGTTCAGTGATAAACTGTATAATATGCCTGTATAGTCAAGCCCATCCATTTCCCCTTCATTATTAGTGTATAAACTGTCTAATCTGCTGCATAGTCAAGACCCATCACCATTCCACTTATTAATTTAGTTAAATTTTCTATTAATTTGTCATAGTCTATAGGCCCCTCCATTCCCCGTTTATTTTCAGTTATAACTTGTCTAATCTGCCTGGATAGTCAAGCCCCTCCATTCCCCTATATTTTGTTATAAGTCTAATTGCACCCATAGTCTCAGAGCCTCCAGTCCCCCGTTTAATTAGTTATAACTGTCTAATCTGCCCTGCATCATTGGTTCAAGCCCCCCCATTCCAAACATTATCTATTTCAGTTTAGACACTTAGGTCTAATCTGCCTGCATAGTCATTGCCCTCCATTCCCTTTATACATTTAGTTAGATAAATTTGTCTAATTGCCTGGCATGGTCAAGCCCCTCCATTCCCTTTTATTAATTTAGTATAACCTTGGTCATAATTCTGGCCGCATGCGTACAAGCCCGTCCAATTCCCCTTATATTTTAGTTTATAACTGCTCTAATCTGGCCCGCATAGTCTACAGCGCCCTCCATACCCTTATAATTTTAGTTATATTTACTTGGTTCTAATCTGGCCCGCATGGTCAGTCCCCTCCATACCCCTTATTATTTTAGTTTCTTTTTTATAACTTGTCTGTAATATGGCCTGCATAGGTCAAAGCCCCTCCATTCCCCTTATTATTTAGATTAATAACTTGTCATAATCATGCATGCATAGTCAATGCCCCTCCATTCCTCTTATGAATTTGTTATAAATTGTCTAATCGGCCTCATAGTGCAAGACCTCCATGCCACACTCCAATTTGTATGCTCCCTCCTATCTATACTTTATGGTTAAACATCTTCGAATTCGCTCCAGCGTTACAGAGTCCATGGCTACCCCGATCCATTCCCCTTATTATTTAGTTATAACCTTGTCTAAATCTGCCGCATTAGTCAAGCCACCCTCCATTCCACCCCCTATAATTTAGTTTGCTTTATTAATAAGTTGTGTGAATTCTTGCTGCAATGTCCGTTCGCTTAAGCTAATAACCCCAAACTCATCTACCCCCCTTCTTAATTGAGCCTATCATTAACCGTGTATAATTGCACCGCATTGTTCAAGCCCCCTCAGTCCCCTATTTTTTAGTTATTATAACTGTCATCTGCCACACCGCCCTGTCAAGCCCCCCCCATCCATCCCCTTATTAATTAGTTATACTTGTCTAATCTGCCCATTGGTCAAAGCCCCTCCATTTCCCTTGTATTAATTTAGTTATAAACTGTCTATTGCCTGCATAGTCAAGCCACCTCCATCCCCTTATGATGTTTAGTTTGAGATAATAACTTGTCTAATACTGGCACTGCATAGTCAAGCACCTCCATACCATACTTATTTTAGATAGTTCAAACTGTCTAACTCCTACCAGTGCATTGCAAGCCCCTCCCAATTCCCCTATTATTTAAGTATATAATTGATCTAATTCGGCCTGTATTTCATAGTAAGCCCCTCCATTCTTTCCCCACCCCCCCCTTATCTATTGTAGTTCATAACGATGTGTCTAATCTGCCATGCAATAGTTCACAAGTGCCCCCCCATTCCCCTATTATTTAGTCTAACAACTTGTTAACTTGATTGATCAGGTCAAGACCCTCCATTCCCATTATTATTCTTAGTATACACTTGTCTAATCTTGCCGTGCATAGTCAAAGCCCAATCATTCCCTTTATTAATTTAGTGTATAACTTGGTCGTAATCTGCCTTGCAAGTACAAGCCCCTCAATTACCCCTTATATGTGTAGTTATCAACTGTTCTAATGCCTGGCAAGCTCAAGCACCCTCTATTCCCCTTATTAATTTAGTTATAAACTTGTCTTAAATCCTGCCTGCAATAGTGCACGTAGCCCCTCCAGTCCCCTTCTTATTTTACGTTATACCATTGTCTATCTGCCTGAATAGTCAAGCCCCTCCATTCCCCTTATTATTTAGTTAAATTTGTCTAATTCTGCCTGGCAATAGTCAAAGTGCCCCTCCATCCCCTTATTAATGTAGGTTAACTTGTTCTAATCTGGACACGCATTAGTCAAGCCCCTCCATTCCCCTATATTATTTTAGTATTTAACTTGCCCACCCCTAATCTTGCCTGGATTAGTCAAGAACCTCCCATTCCCCTTATGATTTCAGTTTAAACTGTCTAATCTGCGTATAGTCTAACCCTCCATTCCCCTTATTAAATTTTGTTATAAACTTGTCTAATCTGCCCCGTCCCACTGTCAAGCCCCTCCATTTCCCCTTATTATTTTTTTAGTATAACTGTCTACAATCTGCCGTGTATAGTCATTAAGCCCCGGATTCCCTCCTTATTTAGTTATGAACTTGTCTAATCGTCGCTGATCATGGTCAAGCCCTCAATTCCCCTTATTCATTTCAATTTAACTAGTCTTATATTGAGCCATGTCAAGCCCCTCCATTACCCCTTATTAAAAGTTAGTTATAAAATGTCGTAATTTGCCTGATAGGTCAAGCCCCTTATTACCCCTTAGATTTTAAGTTATAACTTGTCTAAATCTGCGCACTGGTTCAAGCCCTCATCCCTATTATTTCAGTTATGATATATGTCTAATCTGACTTGCCAAGTGTCAAAGACCCCTCCATTAACCCTTATTAATTTTAGTTCACAATAACTTGTCTTTACATTCTGCCTTGCCATCAGTCAAGTCCCTCCACTTCCCCTTTTATTTTATCGATCTGTAGCAACTTGGTCTAATTTGCCTGCACCTAGTCAAGCCCCTCATTCCCCGTATTAATTTAGTTTATAATTCTTTGTCTAATTGCTGCAGTTAGATCAAGCCCACTCATCCCCTTATTAATTTAGTTAAACTTGTCTACTCTTGCCGGCCAAGTAAGGTCAACCCCTCAGTCCCCTTATTTTCCCGTCTTATATTTACTTGTTCTAATGAGCCTGTACATAGTAAGCCCTCCATCTCCCTATTAATTAGGTTATAAATGTTCCGAATCTGCTGAATGGTCAAAGCCCTCTACCATTCCCCTTATTAATTTAGTTATAATTGTTAATCTGCCCAGCCATGGTTGACCACAGTGCCCCCTTCCATTCCCCTTATTATTTTAGTTATAACTTGGTCCAATCTGCCTGAAGTCAGGCCCCCCTCATTTTCCCTATATAATTTAGTTACACAACTGTGGTCTTTGAATCTGCCTGCATAGTAAGCCCCTCCAATTTTTCCCCTTAATCCAACGTTATTACAAGACATTCGTCTAATCTAGGCCCGCACACATCCATTCCATTTTATAGAAACGTAATGCACGCAACGTCCATTCCCCCTCATTCCGTACTTCATTTAGTTAGTAATCTGTCTCTTATCTGCCTGCATGGTCAAGCCACCTCCATCCCCGATGATTATTATGATTAGTTATAAATTGTCTCACCCACCCATGATGCAGGTCAAGCCCCTCAGTCCCCTTATCTAATTAGTTTATAACTGGTGTAATTCTGCCTGAACGTAAGGCCCTCCATTACCTTTAATTTTTTAGTTAAAACTTTCTAACTTACGCCTGATACTGTCAAGCCCCCTCCACCCTTTCATTTTAGTTAAACTTGTCCCCACATTTGCCTGCTATAGTCAAGGCCCCTCCATTCCCGTTAACCCTTATTTACTTTATAAGTGTCTAATCTGCCCTGCATAGTGACATAGTCCCCCTCCAATTCCCCTTATTAATTTAGTATTATTCTCTTAAACTTGTCTAATTGCAAGCCCCCTTCGCTATGAGTCCAGCCCCTCCATTCCCACTTTATATTTAGTTATAAACTTGTAAATATGCCCGCAATGTCATCAAGCCCCTTCCCATTCCATATGATTTTAAGTTTAAACTTGTCTACATCTGCCGATAGATCTAGATAGCCCATCCAGTCCCCTATTATTTTGATAAAACTTGTTCATCTGCCTGCTAGTCAAAGCCCCCATTCCCCTTATTATTTTAGCCTTTAACTTGTCTAATCTGCACAGGCATGTCAAAGCCCTCCATTCCCCTATTATTTTGCCTTAGACTGTCTAATGCTGCCTGCATAGGCAAAGGCCCCTCCCATTCCCCTGTATTTTTAGTTATAACTTGTCTAATTGCTCTGCATAGTCAAGCCCCTCCATTCCCTGATTTAATTTTAGTTATAACTGTTGTTAATCGCCCTGCTAGTCAAGCCCTCCATTTCCCCTTATTATTTTAGTTATAAACTGTGATCTAATCTGCCTGCTAGTTTAGTCACAGCCCCTCCATTCCCCTTAGTTACATTGTTAGTTACCTACACCTCCCTTGTCATATCTGCCTGAATAGTAAAGCCCCGCCATTCCCTTATTATTATCGGTATATAAACTTTCTCACCACCGCTCTTTCTGCCTGACTAGTCAGCGCCGCCATCACATCTCCTTATTATTTTAGTTGATATAACTTGTATAATTCTGTCCTGCCATAGTCAAGCCCTCCACTTCCCCTTATTATTTTGTTATAACTTGTCTAATCGCCTGCACTAGTCAAGCCCCTCCATAACCCCCTTATAATTTAGTTCTAACTGTCTAATTCTGCTGCATAGTCAAGGACCCTCCAATTCCCTATTCTTTAATTTCTTATTGCTTATTCATTTGGGCCTCCACTATACATTGGTTTACTTTCTTAATCTGCCTCCCGCATAAGTCAAAGCCCTCATTGCACTTATTATTTCAGTTAAAAAGCTTCTAAATCTGCCTGATCCCGCAGCAAGCCCCTCCCATTCCCTTATTAATATTGTTAACTTGTTCCTAATGCGTGCCTGGCATAGGTCAAGTGCCACCCATCACCTATCATTTTTCAGCTTATAACTGTTAGATGCCTTGCACTAGTCAAGCCCTCCATATCCCTTAGTTAATTAGTGTATAACTTGTTCTAATCTGCCTGCATATAGTCAAGCCCCCCCATTGCCCCCTTATATTTAAGTTATAACTTGTCTAATTTGCCTGTCATAGTCAACGCCCCTTCCAGTTGTCCCCTATTAATTTAAGTGTTAACTTGTCATAATCTGCCTGCATATGTCAGCCCCTCCATTCCCCTATGATTTTAGTTAGTAAATAGTCAACTGCCTGCATAGTGCAAAGGCCCCTTTACATCTATTGTTAGTTATAATTGCATTTGTACTGCTAAGTCAGACCCTTTAGTTTCTATATATCAGTGGTAACCGCCCGCGCCACACTATGATCATTCTGCAAGCCTTTTTGATTCATTTCCCTGGTTGTTATTACAGTCCTAACTTAGTATTCTGACTGCATAGTCAAGCCATCCCATTACCCATTAATTTAAGTTAGTGAATACTTGTCTTTAATCTGCTGATATTCCACGTCAGGAGCCCCCTTATTTCCTTAGTATTTTAGTTTAATTGGTCAATCTGCTCGCATATATGTCAAAGCCCTCCATGCTCCCCCTTATTAACTTTTCAGTTTAACTGGTCTAATTGCCCCTTGCATATGTCAATGCCCCCCTCCACTTCCCCCTAACCTGATTTTTTTATATTAGGTTTATCTAAACTTGTCTATACTCTGCCCTGCATAGTCAAGCCCCTCGATCCCTTCTTATTTTCGTTATTTTTTTAACACACTGTTATTTAATCTCCTGTTACGTAACTGCCCTGCTTTTTTTACACCATATTGGTGTGATACACATTTATCTGGGAATTTCCCCCCCATGTCACTGTTCTAATCCCTCATTCCCCTTATTAATTTAGTCTTATATTTACTTGTAATCTGACCGTGCATCATGTAAAGTTCCCTCCGATTCCCATGATTAATGTTATATTGTTAATACTTGCCCTCATTCCTTATATTTACTATCTGAAATGCCTGCTACAAGGCCCCCTACATTGTCCCCTATAATTTGTGCAAAATTGTCTAATCGCCGACCTGCATTATGGGTCAAACGCCGCTCCATTTCCCCCTTATTAATTTATGTCTATAACTGCTAATCTGTTCCGATTTAGCAGCCTCCCCCCATGTTGTTACAAATTTTCTAGCTTTTGAACTTCCCTACATGTCCTGTTCTTTCATCATTCCCACACCCCATTTCGTATAAATGTTAATTCTACCATGCCATGTCAATTCTCCATCTCCCATATAGTATTTGTTCTAATCTTGCCTGATAGTCAAGCCCCTCCATTACCCTTTACCCTTATTATGTTAGTTAGAAACTGTGTCTAAATCTGCCCGCTATACCGCAAAGCCCCTCCATTTCACTTTACCTATTCCCCTTAGTTTATAAACTGTCGAATCTGCCTGGCATAGTCAAGCCCCTTTACCCCTTATTATTTAGTTATCAAAGTTAATTGTCCTTAATCTGCCTGCACTAGGTCAAGCCCCTCCCATTCCCCTTATTATTTTAGTTATAACTGTTAATCTGCCGCAGACGTCAATGCCCCCCTCCCATTCCCCTATTATTAAAGTTAGTAATATAAATTCGCTCTAATCTGCCGCATAGTCATGCCCACTACACTTGACCCTTATTAACATTAGTTAATTAACTTGCTTAATCTGCCCCTAGAAATCAAGCCCCTCATTTCCCCTGTTAGTTTTTTATGTTATATAATGTGTCTAATCTTTGCTCGTGCATAGTCAAGCCCCTCCACTTACCCTTCATTAATCTTAGCTCATAATTGTTATTGCCCAGCCAAGTAAGCCCCTCCATTTCACCCTTATTATATTTAGTTATACTGGTCTAATCTGGGCCCTGCCTCATAGCAAGACCCATCCATTCCCTTATTAATTTAGTTTAAATTAATGTCTATTGTCTCTTGCCCTGATGTTCAAGGGCCCCCCTCATGTCCCTTACTTAATTTAGTATTTATTACTGTATACATCTGCACCCGCCCTTTGTCACACCCCCCACATTCCCCTTATATTTTAGTTTACACACTTGTCTAAATTTCTACTGCCCCCCTGTTTATTTATGTACAAGCCTCCTTCCACTCCTCCCCCCTTATTAATTAGTTATTAAAATTGTCTAACTGCCTGCAAGTGTTCAAGCCCTCATTCCCCTTATTAATTCTTTAGTTCCACTGGTTCTACCCAGTCTCCCGTGTCTCTAGTAAGTCCCCTCTGTCTTTCCTCCTAATTTATTTTTTTGAGCGTTCATAACTCGCTGCGCCTCATAGTCAAAGCCACCCATTTATTACCCTTCATTGTAATTGCTAGCACTTATTAAATGTCCTATCTGCCGCATAGGTCACAGACCCTCCATTCCCTTCACTTATTTGTACTTAGTGTCTAAGATGGTCTATACTGACCCGCATTAGTCAAGCCACCCCAATGTGTCCCTTATCAATTGTGTATGAAATGCTCTAATCCTGCCCTGCATTTTGTCAAAGCCTCCTCCCTTTCCCCTTATTAATTATAGTTATAAATTGTCTAACCCCTCTGCCCGCATGGTCAAGAACCCCTCCATTCCCTTATTATTTTAGTTATAAACTTTTCTAATCTGCCTGGCCCATTAGTCAAGCCCCCTCCATTCACCCTTATCAATTTAGCTTATAAATTGCTTAATGCCTGCCCATCGTCACAGCACCCTCAATTCCCATTAATTAATTAGTATAAACTTGTCATAATGCTCCGCATGGTCAAAGCCACCATCCCTTCCCTGCTTATATTTAGTATTAACTTGTCTAATCTGCTGCCTAGTCAAGCCACCCCATTCCCCCTTACTTAATTTAGTTATAATGTTAAGTCCTGCATGCCAATAGTCAAGACCCTCCATTCACCTTATTTATTATTTAGGTGTAACATTGTGTAATTCTGCCGCATGTCAAAAGCCACGCTCCATTCCCTTACGGCTGATAGTTTAGCTAAACTTGATAATTGCGATAGGCAAGCCCCTCACATTTCCCCTATTATTTAGTTATAATCTTGTCTAATCTGCATTTTGTTCATATCAAGCCCTACCATCCCCTTATGTAATTTTAGTTAACTTGTCTAATTGCCTGCAATTATGGAAGCCCTCATGTCCCATTATTATTCCTAGTTCTTATAATTGTCTAAATTGCCTGGCATACCGCCCTCCAAGCCCCCCAATTCCCCTTATTTTTATCGTTACAATTTTGTCTAATCTGTCCCTGTATAGTCAAGCCCGCCCATCCATTCCCCTTATTAGCAGTTAGTTATAAATATTGTCACTAACTGCTGCTGGCATATTCATCCCCTCCATTCCCTCTATTAATTTGTAATATAAAAACTTGATCTAATCTGCCCCTGCATAGTCAAGCCCCTTCTCATCCCATTATTAATTTAGTATAAACGTCTAATCTGCCTGATAGTATTAAGCCCCTCCATTCCCCTTATTATTTTAGTTACTAACTTGTCAATCTGCCTGTCATAGTCAAGCCACTCCATTCCCCCTTATTATTAGTTAGAAACTTCGTCACATGCCTGATAGCAAGCACCTCCCGTATTTTTCCTTATAATTTAGTGTTATAAACTTGTCTAATCTGCAATCCCTTTATATAAAATATAAAGGAATGTCCACCCTTTCTAAAAAATACCTATATTGTAGATTACCCCCAAAACATAAAGTGTTGTTGACCAGAGAGCTTTAAATCGGCTCCCACACGGAGCTATTATACTTACATTGCTCCCTCTTCGCTCCACCTAGCGGCTCTGCATTCCTGGTAGCAGTCAGTGATCGGCCGTGACGTCAGACAATCAGTGACTGCCTCCCGGAGCAGTCTTCATACTAGAGATTGACTGAGAACCTGGAGAAGCGGCCGGTGGAGCGAGGGGGGAGCTTGTGAGTATAATAAACTCAGGCTGGGAGGCCGACCTAAAACGATTCTACTGTTTTGCGGGGGGTAGCAAGGGGTGCGACAGTCCCTTTAATGGGCCATACAATGACATCCCTGGTGCGTTGTTTACTAATCTGTCATAAATCAGAGGACACGTGGATTTGTTTCTAAAGCTAGGTACACACAATACCAATAAAGTCCACTACGTTGGTTCCTCCCGTGGTAGTCTCCCTATAAGGAGTCGGCCACAGTCGAGGTAAAACACACAGTCCAGGTTATTACATGCGTAAATATGCCGAGTATATGCTGTGTATAGAGAGAACCCTGGTGATTGTATTCACTGATCTTTCAAAAATGACAGACAGGATCTGCAGATCCTGTCATCTTTCAAATATAATTCTGTGTGTACACACCTTTTAAACTTACAAATCGAGAATTGCTATAATAAATAATACTGTGTGGACTACTGTGTACTCTTTCTGATTGGATCAACTGATTTCGGGAGGGTATTAAAGATTGGACTATAATGGACGGATGGTTCTTTATAAACCTCAATACTATGTACTGATGGTAAAAAAAACTACTGTATATACAGACTTATGGGTAGGGTAAAAGGTTTGGACTAATGGAACGTAGTCTTTATAAACCTCCAAAATACTATGTTGACTATGCAAACCTGTATACACAGACATTATGTGGTGGGTTAAAGTGTTTGGACTAGATGGACGTATATGTCCTTATATATACAAACCTCAATACTAGGGTTTACTAGGTAACTGTTATACAGACCATTATGGTGTAGGGTATAAGGTTTGGAAGACTGATGGACGTATGTCGTTTCTAATACAACCTCCAATAACTTGTTACTATGTCACACTGTTTATACAGATACTTATGGTTATAAGGGTATAAAGGTTGGACTATACTGGACGTATATGTCTTATACAACACTCCCAAATACTATGTTACTATGTAACTTAACTGTTATACAGAACATTAGGATAGGGTATAAAGGTTGACTAGATGGACGTACTGTCTTATAACAACATTACCTCCAATATATGTTTACTATGTAAAACTGTATAAATATAAACAGACATTATGGGTAGGGTATAAAGGTTGGACTAGATGGACGTATGTCTTTATACAACCTCCACATACTATGTTACCATGTAAACTGTTATACAGCCATTATGGGTAGGGTATAAAGGTTGGACTAGGATGGACGTATGTCTTTATACAACCTCCAATTACTATGTTACTATGTAACTGGTTATACAGACATTATGGGTAGGGTATAAAGGTTGGACTAGATGGACGTATTGTCTTTATACAACCTTCCAACTATGTTACCATGTAACTGTTATATACACGACATTATGGGTAGGGTTGATAAAGGTTGGGACTAGATGGGTATGTCTTTATACAACACTCCAATACTATGTTACTATGTAAATGTTATACAGACATTATGGGTAGGGTATAAGGTTGGACTAGATGACGTGATGTCTATACAACCTCCAATACTATGTTACTATGTAACTGTTATACAGAACATATGGGTAGGGTATAAAGGTTGGACTGAGATGGACGTATGCTTATACAACCTCCAATACTATGTTAATTATGTAACTGTTATACAGACATTATGGTAGGGTATAAAGGTGGACTAGATGGAGTATGTCTGTATACAAACCTCCAAATACTATTGTTACTATGTAAAACTGTTAGTACAGACATATGGGTAGGGGTATAAAGGTTGGACTGGATGGACATGTCTTTATACAACCTCAATACTATGTTTACTATGTAACTGTTATACAGACATTATGGTAGGGTATATAAAGGTTGGACTGGATGGACGTATGTCTTTATACAACCTCAATACTATGTTACTGTGTAACTGTTATACAGACATTGTGGGGTAGGGTATAAAGGTTGGACTAGATGGACGTATGTCTTTATACAACCTCCAATACTATGTTATACTGTAACTTGTATACAGACATGTGGGTAGGGTTATAAAGGGTTGGACTAGGACGGACGTATGTCTTTATACAACCTCCAATACTAGTTATATTGTAACTGGTTATCAGATGTGGTAGGGATAATAAAGGTTTGGAATAGAGGACGTTAGTGTTTTATACAACCTCCAATACTATGTTACTATGTAAACTGTATACAGACATTTTGGGTAGGTATAAAGGTTGGACTGAAGACGATGTCTTTATACAACCTCCAATATATGTCTATGTAACGTTATACAAGACATTATGGGTGGGATTAAAGGTGGACTAGGCTGGACGTATGTCTTTAACAACCTCCAATACTATGTTACTATGTAACTGTTTATACAGACATTATGGGTAGGGTATAAAGGTGGACTAGAGACGTATGTTTTATACAACCTCATACTAATATACTGTTACTAGTCCAACTGTTATACAGACATTATGGGTAGGGTATAAAGGTTGGACTAGAGGACGTATGTCTTTATACATACCTCCAATTACTTATGTCACTATGGAACTGTTATACAGAGACATTATGGGTAGGGTAAAAGGTTGGACTAGAGGACGTATGTCGTTATACAAACTCCAATACTATGTTACTGGTACTGTTATACAGACAATTAGGGTAGGGTATAAAGGTGGGAGAGGACGTATGTCTTTAACAACCTCCAATTACTATGTTAATGTAACTGTATACAGACATTATGGTAGGTATAAAGGTGGGACTAGACGGACGTATGTCTTTTAACAACCTCCAATCTATGTTACATTGGTAACTGTGAACAGAATTTGGGTAGGGTATAAAGGTTGGACTAGATCGGACGTATGTTTTATACAACCTTCCAATACTATGTTACTGTAAAACTGTTATACAGACATTATGGGTGGGGTATAAGGTTGGACTAGACGGACGTATGTCTTTATACAACTCCAAATATGTTATGTAATGTATACAGACATTATGGTAGGGTATAAAGTTGGACTTAGAGACGTATGTCTTATACAACCTCCCAATCTATGTTACTATGTAAACTGTTATACAGATATATGGGAGGGTATAAAGGTTGGACTAGACGGACGTATGTCTTTATTACAACCCCAATACTATGTTACTAGTAAACGTTATACAGACATTATGGGTAGGGTATAAAGGTTGGACTAGACGGACGTAGTCTTATACAACCTCCAATACTATGTTTATGAACTGTTAACAGACATTATGGGTAGGTATAAAGGTTGGACTAGAGGACGTATGTCTTTATACTAACCTCCAATACTATGTTTACATGTAACTGTTAACAGACATCTATGGGGTAGGGTTATAAGTTTGGATAGCGGAAGTATATGTCTTATAACAACCTCCATACTATTGTTATCGTAAACTGTTATCAGACACTATGGGTAGGGTATAAAGGTTGGACTAGACGGACGTTATGTCTTATACACCTCCAACTACTATATGTTACTAGTAATGTTATACAGGACATATGGGTAGGGTATAAAGGTTGGACTAGACGGACGTTGTCTTATACAAACCTCATCTACTAGTTACTATGTAACTGTTATACAGACATTATGGTAGGGTATAAAGGTTGGACTGGACGGACGTATGTCTTTATACAAACCTCATACTATGTTTCTATGTAAATGTTATACAGACATTATGGGTAGGGTATAAAGGTGGATGGATGGACGTATGTCTTTATACAACCTCCAATACTATGTCTACTATGTAACAGTACTACAGACATTATGGGTAGGGTATAAAGGTTGACTGAGATGGACGTATGTCTTTATACAACCTCCAATACTATGTTACATGTAACTGTTATACAGACATTATGGGTAGGGTATAAAGGTTGGACTAGAGACGTATGTCTTTATACAACCTCCAATACTATTTTACTATGTAACTGTTATACAGACATTATGGGTAGGGTATAAAGGTTGGACTAGACGGACGTATGTCTTTATACAACCTCCAATACTATGTTACTATTAAATGTATACAGACACTTATGGTAGGGTATTAAAGGTTGGAAGACGGACGTGTCTTTATACAACCTCCAATATATGTACTATGTAACTGTTACAGACATTATGGGTAGGGTATAAAGGTGGACTAGACGGACGTATGTCTTTTACAACCATCCAAATACTGTACTATGTAACTGTTATACAGACATTAGGGGTAGGGTATAAAGGGTGGACTAGACGGACGTATGTCTTTATTACAACCTCCAATACTATTCCTATGGTAACTGTTATACAGAAATTATGGGTAGGGTATAAAGGTTGGACTAGAGGACGTATGTTTTATACAACTCCAATACTATGTTACATGTAATGTTTTACAGACAATTATGGGTAGGGTATAAAGGTTGGACTAGACGGACGTATGTCTTTATACAACCTCCAATACATTGTCACATGTAACGTGTATACAGACATTATGGGTAGGGTAAAAGGTTGACTAGACGGACCGATGTCTTTATACAACCTCCAATACTATGTATATGTAAATGTTATACGACATAGTGGGTAGGGTATAAAGGTTGGACAGACGGACGTGATGTCCTTTTATACAACCTCCAATACAAGTGTACTATGGAAGGTTATACAGACATTATGGGTAGGGTATAAAGGTTGACTAGAGGACGTAGTCTTATACAACCTCCAATACTATGTACTATGTAACTGTTATACAGACTTATGGGTAGGGTAAAGGTGGACTAGAGGACGTTGTCTTTATACAACCTCCAATACCATGTTACTATGTAAACTGTTTATACAGACATTATGGGTAGGGTATAAGGTGGACTAGAGGACGTATGTCTTTAACACTCCAATACATGTTACATGTAACTGTTATACAGACATTATGGTAGGGTATAAAGGTTGGACTAGATGGACGTATGTCTTTATACAACCTCCAATACATGTACTATGGAACTGTTATACAGACATTAGGGTAGGGTATAAAGTGGACTAGATGGACGTATGTCTTTATACAACACTCAATACTATGTACATGTAACTGTTATACAGACAATTAGGGTAGGGTATAAAGTGTTGGACTAGATGGAGTTAGTCTTTATACACCTCCATACTATGTTCATGTAACTGTTACTACAGACATTCATGGGTAGGGTATAAAGGTTGGACTGATGGACGTATGTCTTTATACAACCTCCAAATATGTACATGTCAACTGTTTCAGACAGTGGTGGGACTATGTTTCTATGTAACTGTTATACAGACATTAGGGTAGGGTATAAAGGTTGGACGGGACGTGTCTTTAGACAACCTCCAATACTATGTTACTATGTAACTGTTATACAGACATTTGGTAGGTGTATAAAGGTGGGACTAGATGGACGTATGTCTTTATACAACCTCCAATACATGTTACTATGTAACTGATATTACAGACATTATGGGTAGGGTATAAAGGGTGGACTAGAGGACGTATGTCTTATAACACCTCCAATACATGTTACTATGTAAGTATACAGACATTATGGGTAGGGTATAAAGGTGGACTAGATGGACGTATGTCTTTATACAACTCCAATACTATGGTATATGTAACTGTTATACAGACATTATGGGTAGGGTATAAAGGTTGGACTAGATGGACGTATGTCTTATACAAACCTCCAATACTATGTTACTAGTAATGTATACAGACATTAGGGTAGGGTATAAAGGTTGGACTAGATGGAGTATGTCTTTTACAACTCCAATACTATTATTAGTAAAGTGTATACAGACATTATGGGTAGGGTATTAAGGTTGGACTAGATGGACGTATGTCTTTATACAATCCTCCAATACTATGTTACTATGTAACTGTTATACAGACATTATCGGGTAGGGTATAAAGGTTGGGAATAGATGGACTATGTCGTATACCAACCCCATTACTATGTTACTATGTACTGTTATACAGACATTATGGGTAGGGTATAAAAGGTTGGATTAGACGGACGTAGTCTTTATAAGCCCCAATACTATGTTACTATGTAACTGTTATACAGGACATTATGGGTAGGGTATAAAAGGCGGACTAAGGACCGTGTCTTTACGACAAACTCAATACTATGTACTATGTAACTGGTTATACAGACATTATGGGTAGGGTATCAAAAGTCGGATGAGATGGACGTAGTCTTATACAACCTCCATACCTATGTTACTATGTAATGTTATACAGACATTATGGGTAGGGTATTAAGGTTGGACTGATGGACGTATGTCTTATATACAACCTCCAATCACTATGTTACTATGGAACTGTATACGAACATATGGGTGGGTATAAAGGTTGGACTAGATGGACGTATGTCTTTTACAACTCCAATACTATGTTACTATGTAAATTGTTATAAGACATTTGGTAGGGTATAAAGGTTGGAAGGATGGACGTATGTCTTTATTACAACCTCCAATTACTTATGTTACTGATGTAACTTTGTTTTATACAAGACATTATGGGTGTAGGGTTATAAAGAGTTGACTAGATGGACGTATGTCTTATTACAAACCTCCAAACTATGTGACCATGTAAAAATGTTATACAGACATTACGGGTTAGGATAAAGTTGGGACTAGAGGACGTAGGGTCTTTATACCAACCTCCTTACTTATGTTTAACGATTTGGAACTGTTATACAGATATTATGGGTGGGTATAAAGGTGTGGACTAGAGGATACATGTGTATTCCAATATAATAATTACAGCTTAAATGCTGTTGTCCTGCGTTTCCGTGTTATCTCTCTCTTTATTCTGTGCACAGGAAGAGTTAAGGATCTAGTTGGGATTCATGTTATATTAATCCCTTGGCCATTTCTTATTTTTTTGTGATTGAAACTGTTTTTGAATTTATGAACGTGATCCTGTGTGATGCGGCGTTTTGGGGACCTGGCAAATAGAGACGGTGTTTTATATCATTCACCACTTGCTGTCATTACGTGTTCTCTCTACTTGGAGCATTTTATCCAGGAATTAGTGATAAAGTGACGTTTGAACTGAGATTAGAGATGTAAATTACAGGGACCGTGGTCCTTTAACATGTGAACAACTGTATTTACAGTGGGGACCGTGTGGTCTCTTCTAACATGTCACGGATGTATTAAGGGACCGTGGTCTCTTTCTAACAGTAACACTTGTTAAGTAAAGTCCTAAAGTAACAAGATTAGTGGGACGTGGTCTCTTTAACATTGGAACACTGGATTAAGTGGACCGGGTCTCTTCTAAACATGAACAGGTATTTACAGTGGACGTGGTCTCTTCTAACCATGTAACACTGGATTACAGTGGACCGTTGGGATCTTCTAACATGTACACTGTATTACAGTGGACGTTGGTCTCTTCTAACAAGTAACACTGTATTACAGTGGACCAGTGGTCTCTTCTAACATGTAACATGATTTACAGTTGAGACGTGGCTTTCAACATGTAACACTGTATTTACAAGGGGACGTGGTTTCTACATTACCTATTGCATACGCTGAACATGTAACACTGTATTTACAGGGACCGTGGTCTCTCTAAAGTAACACTTGTATTACAGGGACCGTGGGTCTCTTCTAACAGGTTAACACTGAATTCAACAGTGGGACCGTGGTCAGTCTTCTAAACATGGAAACCCTGTATTCAAGTGGGACCGGTGGTTCTTTAGTAACATGTAAACAGGTATTACGTGGACAGTGGTCTCTATCGAACATGTAACACTGTATTTAACAGGACGTGGCTCTTCTAACATGTCACACTGTTAAGTGGACGGGTCTCTTCTAACGTAACCTGTATGTCACAGTGGAGCGTGCTTTCTAAATGAACACATTATTCACACGAGTGGACCGTTGGTCCACTTCTAACCATGTAAACACTGTATTCACAGTGGACGTGGCTCTTCTAAAATGTAAACTATTAAGTGCGTGTT
Organism: Hymenochirus boettgeri; assembly: GCA_019447015.1. Lineage (NCBI taxonomy): Eukaryota > Metazoa > Chordata > Amphibia > Anura > Pipidae > Hymenochirus > Hymenochirus boettgeri. Next base: position 135,794 of record JAACNH010000217.1, read on the forward strand.
TCAGGTAATGTTCAACAGTGGACCGTGGTCTCTTCTAAATGTAACACGAATTACAGGGGGACACTGGTCTCGTTCTACACATGTACTGACACCGACATGCCTTCAAAAAATGTCACAGGGACCGTGGTATCTCTAACAGTAACCTCAGCTTGATTTATGACATGATGTGACGTGAGTGCTCTTTCTAACAGTAAACACTGATTTCAGTGGGACCGGGTCTCTTCAGAACATTTAACAATGATTTACATGGACGGTCTGGTCTATTCTAAACAGTTTGTTTCATTAAGGACGGTTGGGAAGGCCACTCCTGGAGGGGCAAGTCAGACACAAGACGGTGGATTTTGATTGCGTGAGACTGACGTAGGGAAGGAAAGTGAAATAAATGTTATCATCAGTCCTAAGAGACAAAGTCGTGCGCCGGGATGTAGAGAGACAATAAACCCTGGAAAACTTTTCCCCATTATCTCGTAGACCGTCAATAAAAAGTCCACATAAAGCTCTCGGACCGATCTCCTTGCCATAGTTGATTGGAAAGGCCCACAATTGTGTCACAGAAAGAAATTACATTGGAAAATAATAGAGGGAGAATTAGCTAAACAATTCTGGGCCATTGCGGTGCATTTTGGATACAAACAATGTGTCTCTAATCAGCCTGTGTGCGCAGTAAGATTGTTTCTGTGTGCACAGGCTGAAGAGATGTGTGTGCAACGAGCGCCAGCGTAGAGGGAGCACGCACAAAATCTGAACCTCTGTTCATTTAGTTCATTCTCTGCGATCCCACTGTCGGGCCAATGTGGACCCACAGCTACACAGTATCTACAATGGCCGGTAGTCTAATTTTAACCTTGAACGGCCGATACATCTGACTGTTCAGCCTTGGAAAATCAGTAGTAGCCAATGTTTCCCTATCTGACCAAAATTGCAAAAGGAATGGGCCACATGGGGAACGTGAAAGGTAAACATCTCTATTAAGGTCCGTACACACGTGCGATATATGCCGGATACATGTGTATGCGTTTGTTGATCTGCCATGGGGATTTGACGAACGAAATGCATTATTATCGGCTGAAAAACAGGAATTGGTTTCACACACTCGGCTTGCCGAAGGAATCGGACGTTGAACGAGGCTATAGATGTTTTTAGATTTGTTGATTGAAAGTTGAATCTATCAAATGTCTAAAGCTACAGATGAGTACAGACGAGTGGGCATGTCCCCACGTGAATGTCACGGTTTGTAGGACGGTGAAGCTTATGTAGTATCCCCCCAATTAGTGTTTCCAGTAATAGTAAAACATGAAGGTCCAGATAACAGGGAATATCACCCTACCAAGACTCCCACCTATATATACTAACTATATTACCCCACTGATATCTACCGACCTATATCTACCAACCTATATCTACCTACCGATATTTACCCACCTATATCTACCCACTGATAATTACCCACCTATATCTACCCACCAATATTACTACTATATCTTCCAAAACCTATATCTACCCACCAATATTTACCAACCTATATCTACCCACCGATGTTACCCACTTATATCTACTCACTGATAATTACCTACCAATATCTACCCACCAATATTTACCAACCTATAATCTAACCCACCGATAGTTACCCACTTATATCTACCACTGAAATTACATACCAATATCTACCCACCAATATTTACCTACCTATATCTCTCACCGATAGTTACCCACCTATATCTACCCACCGATAGTTACCCAATTATAGCTACTCACTGATACTTACCTACCAATATCTACCCACCATTATTTACCTACCTATATCTATCCACCTAGTATATACCCACAATATTGTCCCTACCTATATCTATCCACCTATATCTACCCACCAATATTTACCAACCTATATCTACTCACCGATAGTTAACCACCGATATCTACCCACCGATAGCGACCAAATTATATTACCCACCTATATATACTCACTGATAATTTCCTACCAATATCTACCCACCAATATTTACCAACCTATATCTACCCACCGGTAGTTACCCACCTATATCTACCCACTGATAGTTACCCACCTATATCTACCCACCAATAGTACTACCTATATCTACCCACCGAATATTACCCACATATATCTACCCACGATATTACCCACATATATCTACCCACCGAAGGTACCACCGAGAGTACCCACTGATATTTACCACCTATACTACCCACGAAAGACCAACCATATTACTCAACGATGGACCACATATATTTACCACCGATAGTTACCCACTTATATCTACTCAAGGTAGAATGACTTACCAATATCTACCACCAATATTTACCTACCTATATCTATCAACCTAGATCTACCCACCAATATTTACCGAACCTATATCTATCAACCTATATCTACCCACCAATATTTACCAACCTATATCTACCCACCGATAGTAGTTACCACCTATATTACCCACCGATAAGCTACCCACTTATATCTACCCAACTATATAGACTCACTGATAATTACTACCAATTTCTACCCACCAATATTTACCAACCTATATCTACCCACCGATAGTTACCCACCTATATCTACCCACTGATAGTTACCCACGTATATCTACTCACTCATAATTACCTACCAATATCTACCCACCAATATTTACCACTATATCGATTCAACCTATATCTACACAATAAGGTACCAATATGATCTATAACTATATCTACCCACCAATATTTACCAACCTATATCTACTCACGAAGGTTACACCTATATCTACCCAACGAGAGCTACCCATTATATCGTACCCACCTATATATACTCATGCTAATTACCTACCAATATCTACCCACCAATATTTCCCAAACCTATATCTACCCCACCGATAGTTACCAACATATATCTACCCACTGATAGTTACCCACCTATATCTACCCACCCATAGTTACCTACATAATCTACCCACCGAATATTACCCACCATAATCTACCCACCGATAATTACCCACTATATATACCCACGATAGGTACCCACCTATATCTACCCACCGATAATTACCCACCTATATCTACCCACCTATATCTACCCACGAAATTAACCACATATATCTACCAACCTAATATACCCCACTGATAGTTACCCACCTATATCTACCAACCAATAGTTACCTACCTATATCTACCCACCGAATTTACCACCTATATTACCCAACGAGATTTACCACCGATAGAACCCACCGATATCTCCCACGATCCAGTACCCACCTATATCACCCACTGATAATTACCCACCTATATCTACCCACCGATATTTACCCACCTATATCTACCCACCGATATTTACCCACCGATAATTAAACAGCGATATTTACCCACCTTTATATTTCCATCGAATTTACCCATCGTTAGTTCAGGCAGAATGAACATGACACAAAAGCCTCAGGGATCAGGTGATCTGTGAGTTTATTACACAGAAATATTTTACAATCTTCAACATTGCATAAAAAAGGCAACATTGTGATAGAATCTATATACACGGGTATTTATATATATATAATCATTGTGATAGAATCTATATACACGGGTATTTATATATATATAATCATTTCAGTAGAGAAAGACATTAAAAAAAGTCTGCACAAAACATACCGTAGTCCTAATTTAGATGCAGTGCAGGGATTAGTTACCCTTACTGGGCCTTAAACAGCAATATGGGTGTGATGAAGGGTAGTTATGGTTGGAGTGAGATGGCGCGGGGGGGGGGTATAGAGAATCTACAGGGTAATTACCCTACAGGAGGGTATTGCTTGGGCATTGCTTAACAATCCAGGACCTGGTGTATTCCTGAACTTAACTGGAAAATCCAACCCCCTGTCCAGAGATACATGTTATCACACCCACTGGTGACATGTTATTCGTGCATATATCTTCATTCTAACCGGGCCGGCATAGTGTGTGTGTGTGTGTGTGTGTATACACCTACTGTGCTCTCTTACACACCTGGTTTGGACTGGTCTCAAACATAATTCCACATTAAATGAGAACATTATATAAGGAATTCACTGACAGATTACATTACATTCCAACCCTTTACAAACTACACGGAACATGCCATTGGTCTGTACACACTACCAGTAAACGTCACTCTGCCTGTACAAACTCACCCAGTAACACGTCAATCTGTCTGTACACACTACCAGTAACACATCACTCTGTCTGTACACACTACCAGTAACACGTCATTCTGCCTGTACACACTACCAGGAAACACGTCACTCTGTACACACTACCAGTAAGACGTCACTCGTCAGTACACACTACCGTAAAACACGTCACTACTGTCTGTACACACTACCAGTAACCACGTCACTCTGTCTGTACACACTACCAGTAACACGTCACTGTGCCTGTACACACTACCAGTAACACATCCCTGTACACACTACCAGTAAAACATGCCCGTGAATGTACACAATACCAGTAAACACATCCCTGTACACACTACCAGTATACATGCCTGTACACCTACCAGTAAACACATCACTGTACCCACACCAGTAACATGTCACTGTTGCTGGACACACTACCAGTAACAATCCCTGTACACACGACCAGTAACATGTCACCTGTACAACACACCAGTAACACGTTCCACTCTGTACACCTACCAGTATGTCCCTGTGCCTGCCTACACACTACAGTAAAACACATCCTGTAAACACTTACCAGGAAATGTCCCTGTTAACACACTACCCAGTAACATGTCCCTGTGCCTGTACACATACCAGTAACAACAGCCCTGTACACACTACCCAGTAACAGGTCCAGGTGCTGTACACAACTCAGTAACACCCCTGTACACATACCGTAACACATCCCTGTACACACTACCAGTAACACATCCTGTACACACTACCGTAACATGATCCCTGTACACACTACCCGTAACACGTCACGCTGTAACACACTACCAGTAACACGTCACTGGCTTGTACACCCACTACCAGTTAACCACATCCCCTGTTACAGTACTCCAGTAACACATCCCTGTACACATACAGTAACACATCCCTGTACACACTACCAGTAACATGTCATGTGCCTGTACACACTACCAGTAAAAACATCCCGTACACCTAACAGTAAAACACATCCCTGTACACACTACTAGTAAAACATCCTGTACACCACTACCAGTAACATGTAACCGTGCTGTACAAACTCCAGTAACATGTCACTGTGGTGTACCACACTACCAGTAAAACCATCCCTGTTACACAAATACCAGTAACATGTCCTGTGCTGTACACAATACAGTAACACATCCTGATACACCACTACCAGTAACAGGTCCTGGCCTGTACACACTACCAGTAACACATCCCTGTACCACACTACCAGTAACACATCCCTGTTACACATACCAGTAACAGTCCCTGTGCTGTACACACTACCAGTAACCATCCATGTACAAACTAACAGTAAAATGTCACTGTGGCCGGTCAAACAATACCAGTAAACAATCCTGTACACGCTACCAGTAAATGTCCCTGTACCACACTACCAGTAACAGTCCCTGTGCCTGTTACACAACCAGTAACAAACATCCCTGTACACATACCAGTAACATGTCCCTGTGCCTGTACCACTACCCAGAACACATCCCTGTACACACTACCAGTAACATGTCCCTGTAAACACTACCAGTAAACAGTCCCTGTTGCTGTACACACTACAGTAAACACATCCCTGGACACAATACCCGTAACATGTGCCCTGTCTGTAAACATACCAGTAACACACCCTGTAACACTACCAGTAAACATGTCCTCTGTACACCAACAACCAGTAAACGTCACTGGTAAACTACCCAGTAAAGTCACTGTGCTTGTACACACTACCAGGTAACACATCCCTGTACACACTACCAGTAACAAATCCGGACACACTACCAGTAACACATCACTGGTACACACTACCAGTAACATGTCACTGTGCCTGGTACACATACCAGTAACAATCCTGTACACACTCCCAGTAACCATCCCTGTCCACACTATAGTTAAACACATCCCTATCGACACACTTACCAGTAAAATTCACCGTGCCTGTACACACTACAGAACATGTGCACTGTGCCGTACACCACTACAGTAAACAATCATGTACACTACCAGTAACATGCGCTGTGCCTGTACACACGACCAGTAACACATACCTGTTACCACACTTACCAGTAAAGTCACTGTTGCTGTACACATACCAGTAAACACATCCCTGTAAACTCTACCAGTAAAACATACCCTGTACAACACTCCAGAACAGTCACTGTGCGGACACAACTACCAGTAAAACAACATCCCTGTAACACATACCAGTAACATGTCGATGTGCCGTACACACTACCAGTAACAATCCCTGTAAACACTACCAGTGAACATGTCGCTGTGCCCTGTACCACATACAGTAAACAACATCACGGCCATATACACAATACCGTAACAAATCCTACACACTACCAGTTAACCACATCCCTGTAAACACACTTACTAGAACAATCCCTGTACACACTACCAGTAACATGTCACGTGCCTTACCACACTACCAGTAACATGTTCACTGTGCCGTACACACTACCAGTAACACATCCCTGTTTTATACACATCTAACCAGTAACATGTACGCTGTGCCTGTCAACATCCCAGTAACAATCCCTGTACACATACCAGTAACATGTCACGTGCCTGACACACTACAGTAAAAACATCCTGTACACACTACCAGGAAAATGTCACTGTGCCTGTACACACTACAGTAACATGTCACTGTGCCTGTACACACTAAACAGTAACAGGCGCTGTGCATGTACACATACCAGTAACACATCCTGTACACATACCAGTAACCTGCGCTGTGCATGTAAACACTCAGTAACCATCCCTGTACACCACTACCAGTAACACATCCTGTACACAATACAGGAACATGTCCATGTGCCTGTACACACTAACAGTAACACATCCCTGTACACCACTACCAGTAACACATCCCGGTACACACTACCAGTAACAACATCCCTGTTACACACTACCAGTAAACAAATCCGTAACACACTTTTGTACCAGCTAAAAACACATCCCTGTACACACTACCAGTAACATGTTACTGTGCCTGTACACACTACCAGTAACATGTCGCTGTGCCTGTACACACTACCAGTAACACATCCCTGTACACACTACCAGTAACATGTCGCTGTGCTGGACAAACTACCAGTTAACACATCCGTACACACACTACCAGTAACATGTCCCTGTGCCTGTACACACTACCAGTAACACATCCTGTACAAACTACCAGTAACACATCACTGTTACACACTACCAGTACACATCCCTGTACACACTACCAGTAACAATCCCTGACACAATACCAGTAAAATGTCGCTGTGCCGGTACAAATACCAGTAACACATCCTGTACACACCCGTAACAAGCCTGTACACACTACCAGTAACACATCACTGGACACACTCCCAGTAACACATCACTGTACACATACCAGTAAAACATCCCTGGACACACTACGTAACATGGCACTGTGCTGTACACACTACCAGAACACATCCATGGTACAACTAACAGTAACACATCTGTTTTTTTTTTTTTTTTTCTACACAACAGTAACACATCCTGTACACAATACGCAGTAACACATCCCTGTACACACTACCAGTAAAACATGTCACTGTGCCTGTACACACTTACCAGTTAAACAACATACTGTACCTACTTACCAGTAACAGTCGCTGTGCCGTGTACACACTTACCAGAACACATCATGTACACACTACCAGTAACATGTCCTGTGCCTGTACACATACCAGTAAACATCCAGGTTACCACTACCAGTAACATGTCCCACTTGTGGCTGTACACATACCAGTAACACATCCATGTACACCACTACCAGTAACACAATCCCTGTTACACACTCCAGTAACATGTCACTGTGCCTGTGACACACTACAGTAACACCATCCCTGTACACACTACCAGTAACATGTCACTGTTGCCTGTAACACTACAGTTAACCACATCCCTGTACCACCTACAGAACACATCCCTGTACACACTACCAGTTAACCATCCCTGTTACACACTACAAGTAAACATGTCCCCGGGCCTGGTACACACACCAGTAACACATCCCTGTATACACTTACAAGTACATGTCGCTGTGCCTTACACACTCCCAGTACCACAGCCTGTACAACACTACCAGTAACATGTCGCTGTGCCGGTAACACTACCAGTAACAACATCCCTGTACACACTACCAGTAACATGTTCCCTGTTCCTGTACACACTACCAGTAAAACATCCCTGTACACACTACCAGTAACATGTCGCTGGCATGTACAAAGAACCAGTAACACAGCCCTGTACACATACCAGTAACATGTCGCGTGCATGACAACACTACCAGTAAACACATCCATGTACCACCAACTACCAGGAAAATGTCCCTGTGCCTGTACACACTAACCAGTAAACAAATCCGTACACACTACCCGTACATGTCGCTGTGCCTGTACACACTACCAGGACACATCCCTGTTACACACTACCAGTAACATGTCCCTGTTGCCTGTACACACTACCAGTAAACACATCCCTGTACACAATACCAGTAACATGTCCGTGCCTGTAAACACTACCAGTAAAAAATCCCTGTACACACTACCAGTAACATGTCGCTGGGCTGTACACACACCAGTAAACAACATCCCTGTACAAAATACCAGTAACATGTCATGTGCCTGTACCACATACCGTAACACATCCATGTACACACTACCAGAAGAAACCTGCACTGGGCAGTACACATACCTAGTAAAATCCCTGTAAACACTACCAGTAACACATCCCTGTACACACTACCAGTAAACACATCCCTGTACACACTACCAGTAATCATCCCTGTACACACTACCAGTAAAAACATGTCACTGTGCCCTGTACACACTACCAGTACACATCCTGTAGCACACTACCACTAACATGTCAGTTGCCTGTACACACTACCCGTAACACATCCCTGTACACAATACAGTAACACATCCCTGTACACACTACCAGTTAACATGTCACTGTGCATGATACACACTATCCGTACACATCCCTGTACACACTACCAGTAACACATCACCTGTACAAACACTAACCAGTAAAAATGTCACTGTGCCTGTACACACGACCAGCTAAATTCCCTGTACACACTACCAGTAAACAAACCTGTACACACTACCAGTAACATGTCACGGTGCCTGTACACACTACCAGTAAACAGCCTGTACAACCTACCAGTAACCAACATCCCGGTACACACTACCGTAAAATGTTCACTGTGCCTGTACACCCCTAACAGTAACCACATCCTGTAACACTACCAGTAAATGTCGCGTGCCTGTACACACTACCAGTAACACCTCCTGTACACAAGACGATAACATCAATCCCTGTACACAGACCAGAACTGGTGCTGTGCCTGTACACACTACCAGTAACAATCCCTGTACAACACTACCAGTAACACATCTGACACACTACCAGTAACAAATCCCTTGTACACATACCAGTAACATGTCACTGTGCTGTACACACTACCAGTAAACTCCCGTGACACACTACCAGTAACACATCCATGTACACATAAAAGTAACACATCCTGTACACACTACAGTAACATGTCAGCTGTGGCCGGTACACATACCAGTATAACATCCTGTACACATACCAGTAAACACCATTACCCTGTCACACTACCAGGAACCAGGCCCTGTGCCGGTACACACTACCAGTAACACATCCTGTACACACGAACAGAAATGTCGTGGTGACTGTACACACACTACCGTAACACATCCCTGTACACCACTTACCAGTAACAGGTCACTGTGCCTGTAGCACTCCAGTAAACACACTCCCTGTACACACTACCCAGTAACATGTCACTGTGCCTGTAACACACGACAGTAACACACCCGTACACCCTACAGTAACAGGTCCATGGCCTGTAACATACCAGTAACACATCCCTGTACACACTACCCAGTAACATTCACTGTACACCATACCAGTAACACATTCCCTGTAACACTACCAGTAACACATCCCTGTACACACTACCAGTAACACATCCCTGTACACACTACAGTAAAACATGTCCTGTGCATGTTACACACTACCCAGTAACACATCCCTGGACCACCATACCAGTAAACACAGCCCTGTTTTACACAATACCATTAAAATGTCACTGTGCATGTACACACTAACAGCGAACACATTCCTGTACCCACTACCAGTAAACATTCCCGTACACACTACCAGTTAACACATCCCTGTCCACATACCAGTAACAATCCCTGACACTCTACAGTAACATGTCAATGTGCAGGTACACCACTAACGTAACACATCCCGTACACACTACCCAGTACACACATACCTGTACACACTACCGTAAAATGTCACTGTGCCGTACACACTACCCGTAAAACACATCCTGTACACACTACCAAAGGAACACAGCCCTGTACACACTACCAGTAAAATGTCACTGGCTGTTACGCACTACCAGTAAACACATCCCTGTACACCATACCCAGTAAAATGTCACTGTGCCTGTACACACTAACCAGGAACACATCCTGTACAACTACCAGTAACATGTCCTGTGCCGTGTACACACTCCGTAACACATCCCTGTACACACTACCAGTAAACACATCCCTTACACACTACCCAGTAACATGTCACTGTGGCCTGACCCATACAGTAACACATACTGTTAAACACTACCAGTAAAAACATCCCTGAAACACTACCAGTAACAGTTCCACTCGGTGGCCTTGTAACACTACCAGTAAAACGTCCACTGTACACACTACCAGTAACAACATCCCTGTACCACCATACCAGTAACACATCCCTGTTAAACAAACCTGTAACACATCCCTGTACACATACACAGTAACACATCCCCTGTACACACTACCAGTAACACATCCTGTACACAATACCAAGTAACACAGCCCTGTACACATACCTAGTAACATGTCACTGTGCCTGTACACAATCCAGGAACAACATCCTGGACACCACTTTACCAGTCACACATCCCTGTACACACTACCAGTAAACACATCCCTGTACACATACCAGTAAACATCCTGTACACACTTACCAGTAACCACGTCACTGTACTGACCATGTGTCTGTAGGAGGACTCGCTGGCTTTACAACATATAAAGATTTTGCACATAAATGTGGTAGTTGTAAACGTCTGTACATTCACAGTACCGTTGCACGTGGCTAATCTGCATTTAACCTTTTATTAATAGAGAATGACATTGCACGTTCAAACTGTGCTCAACAACACTGATTGTGCACATGACAATCTATCGCATTGGCCACACAATCTGTGTACATGGCTGGAAACACTGGCCCAAACCCACATTATTGTGCTATACACTGGGGTTTGCAGGTTACAACAAGACAATGTGATGCAGAAAACCTAACACACATTAGGTTCACATAAATTACGAATGCAGTAAGATTGCAGTACAAGTGCACATTGTAGGGGTCAGTCATGTGCCTGAACATTTACATGTAAAGAACGTTACATACATGATAACGTTACTCGTAAATCATGTGGACCCTAGGATCAAGGAGGGCAACAGGAGTGGCATCGCCTCTGGATATGTTTTTCACAACTGGCGCCCACTAGTGGAATAACACTGCACCAGGCATGTAAGATGTAAACTATAATACATTTCCCACAATATTCACACCGGTTCCAATGACCCTCCTTCTTGGTCACATTCCTGTTCCAAACCCTCCCTGATACATAAAGATGTAGATTACCTGGATTGGGCTATGATAAAGGAATAAACTGTGAGACACCCCAATTATCTACTAAAAGCCCCCAACTCTCGTGCATGGAATGGGGCTGAGTTCAAACCTTCCTGGTACAAGTAGAAACCAACACTGGATCCTGTGATCTGACTGAATAGAAAATATTGATCTTTACGCATGAGAATACGGGTTCCGCAGAGTTCTACCTCTCACTCATGGATGGTTTATGCACAGGCTGGAGGGATGTGGTGTTGGATTGCAATAATGTACAGAAAACAAAGGGATGTTGGTGGATTGGATGCAAATTGGTACAGACACAAGGATGTGGTGATGATGCAATTACTGTTAAAGAAACAAAAGGGATGTGGTCGATTGGAGCAAGACTGTACAGAAAAAACAAAGGGAGTGCGTGATTGGATGCAATACTGTACAGAAACAAATGGAGGGGATATCGGAACTTCCTTTATACCACACTAGCGGGCAAGGGATTAATACAGTTCAACAGCACTATTCGTTACCCATCCAACATTCTATGGTGCATTGAGTTTGTGATAAATGTTTAAACAGGAGCGAGTCCATAGAATATTGCAGGGTTTACCTGGGTTTGACAGCAGGAAGTCTTAGCGTTAGAAATGGTGCCAATCAGGAAGTTAGCTTTCAAGTTAAAGAATATCCGATTGGTTGGGGCAAGGTTGAGCACCATAAGAAATCTGTTTGAATTCTCCCTTTATATCTAAGAGTTGGCACCAGAGTTAAAAGGCTAATATGAAGCGAGATGTGCACATTGTGCCAAATATCAGACACACCAGTACATTGGCCATTACTAACCTGCAGTGAAGACATGGGGGGTCCAACCACAGTACAATGTAAGGACTTCATGGTCCCCCATAGGTCGAAATTCCTAGGGCTGATAAACAAGAGGCAATATTCCTTATGGCAGACGACCAATCGAGATCCCATTGGGTAATCTGTTGGTTAATGGGCCAAAGCTTTCAGTCAATTGACTCCCTCAGAATGATCTGGGATCTACTGACTGGTCTGACCAATTGGGCGACGGCTGATATAACGGTCAATGTTTCAGCCCAATAACTACATATCATTCTGGGACGGTAGATCTGCTTTAGTGTCCCAGACCATCCCCAACGGTCATCTAAATCTGCTCAGGGATCGATTAGACTTGCCTTGTATGGAGGCAACCCCAATGACTGGCAAGTTGAGTTGTGCCTTCAGAACAAGAGTTTCCTAGACACACACTGAGCAGGGTAATTATCAATTGGGAAAGTGGCCTGTGATCAGTGGCGCAATAGAAGTAAATGAGAGGGTATCGTCTGCAGAAGAATAACCCGCTATACAGCACATGTTTAGGTGAGGCTCTGGTCCCCATTAGTGATTGCGAACATTGACAGTGCACTGAAGGTTTTACCAGGCACGAGCACAATTTCACAAAGCATGTTACTAGGTTCGACCACCAGTAAAGAGCAGTTGGTGGGGACCAGATGGGGATTTATCAATGTAAAAATCCATGTAAGAACTCTGGGAAATCCCTTTACAAAATCCATCAACCCTGTGACAAGGGAAAGTCTAACATGAAGCTTTCCAGATGTCTGTGTTCAAAGGAATGATGGTACTTGGAGTTAGATCTGTTCTTCAATTGATAATGTCAAATATATAGAATCATGAAGAGCCGCTCCGCATTGTATATGGTCGATATTCCACTGTCCCGGACGTACCAAAATCAAATTAACGGCATTGAGCAAATGATTGGACAAGGCAGTTGTTCTATGGACAAAATACATGGAAGGGACTAATGGTAGGCCCAGTGCTGGAGGTGCCATATGGTTACATCGACCCCCACATTGCACTGGGCACAGATTGGGGGCACTGGAGTGCCTAACAGTGGGTGAATAAGGCAATAAGAACATGTAGAATCGGTATATACAGAAAAAAATTCCTTGTCCCATAATCCACTGGATTCAACTTATCTAATCAATAGGAATCTGACAGCATGCCCACTGCTGGATTAAGCCAAGAATGCCGGACACACGAAAGGAATCTGGTGGTGAAGAAGTTAATGCCCTTACTATCACCTCCACCCTACCTCTCCTCTAATGGATTCCAATTAGCCGATTCCCATGGATTCATTCATATTAAGGTGTGAAAGGAGGGAGTTGCCATTGCCACTTTACTTTCCCTCAGTAAACACCGCAATGACCTCCATGTCTGCCCCAGGATGTGTGAGCCAAGGGCAATTGGACACTGAGGGACTATCTGGTACCCAGCCGTGATAATGGATATGATGGGGATGTTACCGCTGTCATGGTGCCTTATGAATCAGTCTGTCCATGGACAATGGACCACCGTCCTGGGGACTGCAGATTCCACATTAAAGGAAATAAATATCCATGAAAGGTTCACTCATGATTCCCAAACACATTCCAGGTATCCGAGACTTACATTCCCAATGGATTCCCTCAAGATTCCAGCATATTCCAGGTCTCCCAGCATTACATTCCCAATGGATTCACCCTGATGATTCCACCACATCCAGGTCTCTGAGACTCAAATCAAAATGGATTTCCCCTCACAATTCCCACCACCTTACCAATGGATCCCACCGGCATTTCCAGGTCCTGAGACTCACATTCCCAATGGATTTTCCTCAACAATTCCCCACCACATTACCAATGGATCCCTCCACATTCAGGTCTATGAGACTCACATTCCCCATAGATTCCCTCACAATTCCCAGGATTCCCTCAAAATTCCACCACTTCCCAATGGATCTCACACCATTCCAGGTCTCTGAGACTCACATTCCACAATGTTATTCTTCCCTACAATCCCACACATTACAATGGATTGCCCGCACAATTCCACACATTCCCAAGGGATTCCCACCACATCCAGGTCTCGGAGAGTCAACCTTCCCAATGGATTTCCGTCACAATTCCCCACCACATTTCCCAATGGATTTCCCTCACACTTCCACACATACAATGATTCCCTCACATTCCCACCACTTTCCCAATGGATTCCTTCCACATCCAGGTCTCGGGAGAGTCACTTCCCCATGGATTTCCATGTCCATTGGTTTAGCAATGATATATTCTTAGCTCTTTGGTTCCACCGTGCCTTAGCAATGAGTTTATTTAGATTTTGGGGCTATAATGGGAACCCCCAAACTAAGAAAGTGAAAGCCATCGGTTTCCTCCAACTTGAATTACAGGGAGGTTCCCACAAGGACCCATTGCGTGGATGCGCGGTGATCGTGATCCGAATCCCTGTTGCGATGGACAATAAGGATGGGGAAGTAGATTGGATCCTGGTAGGGTGGAGGCTCTTCCATTTCACGTTACATGGCTCGATAGACGCGTCTGATCAGGTGGGCCTACCTGCTCGTGCAGGCTCTCGCTATGGCTTTGCACAGGCAGCTACGGCGAGGAACCATACAAACCGTCGAGTGAGGAAGGCTGCTGCTGAAGGGAATCCTGGGATGCCGTACAGATGCTCAGCGCACTGCGGGAAAAATATGGAAGAACTAATGATAGTTCGGTGGCCACCGTCACAATTTTCTGCGGTAGCCCCGCGTGTACCGGGTCAAACTGGGTTAAAGGTGAGATGCACTAAGATCCTCAGAACAGCTTCAGAGTTAGTGGGCCACCGGTGATGTGGACCGAATGTGACACTCTAGCTCGGTACGTCGATAGGTATTGACACGGGCTCCGGAGACAGAGAGTCGATCTTCAGACGAGGTCATGGGGTGTAATCGAAGCCGAACAGTTCTCTACGTGGTAATGAACGATTGGACGTGTGATACTCATCACTACTCTCAAGGGCCAAGACAAACGTGAGGGAGCAGCGGCCCGAACACGGAATTCGACACGTACACGGAGGTTATGGGGCGAGAAGGCCACAATGTATTATTTAACAATCCCCGTTTTCAGGTGCATCACCTCGGCCTACATGTAATCATCCAGACCCTCGTTCTCTGTGAAGAAACCTACGCCCGTTGGGTCGGTAAGAGTTCTCGATTCTACGTCGCGAAGCTGAAACACTTGGTGGAATCTCAGGCGGGATCACGGGTAACTGTCAAATCCGTGAGATCTTTAGAGACCTCTTTATATTTTCTCCACATTTGTGTGACTACAGTATTATCGAACTCAGGACCTGACACGTGGGTGTTGACTCGCTCGTGGTACACTTGGGTGGTGGTGTTAATTGCGTCTCATCCAATGTTGTAACGAGTCACCTGACGCGTCATCATCCGTAATATGAGAACTGATGGCCTTAACCAGATCAGGGGGGGCCGCTGCATTTCTACAGTTCCTGCACACTCTCCCAGGTACACCTTTGTTCTACTGCATCTCATTCGGTGTAGCAGTGCCAGCCTCTACCAGATAAACCACGTACAGCATCAGAGAAAGGCAGCGGGCTGTACAGTATCCATGGAGCAGGGGGCTGTAAGGTCATCATGGAGTTGCCCTTGTCGGCGCTGTCAAATGTCAATCGGGTGACCTTGGTAACGTGGCACAAGGTCATGGCTCCCATGCAGCCGTAGATGAGCGGACATGCAGGAGGCATTTCCAGTGAGACACGAAACAGAGACTTACTCAAGGACCGGCCTTCAACCGGGTCTGCGGCAAGGGAAAGAAAGGATTAACGGAGTGGGAAAGACAACATGGACAATACACAATGCATGGACCATCATATAAACACTGCAACTGATACACACTGCATGGGACTCCTCATATAAAGACTGCACTGCACAACACTGCATGGCCCCTCATATAAACTGCACTGCTACACACTGCATGGCCTCCTCATATAAACACGGCACTGCTACAACACTGCAGTGGACTCCTCATAAAAAAACACTGCACTGCTACCACCACTGCATGAAAACTCCTCATATAAACACTGCACTGCTACACACTGCATGAACTACTCATATAAACCACTGCACTGCTAACACTGCCATGACTCCTCATATAAACCCCTGCATGCTAACACTGCTGACTCCTATATAAAGACGGCCCACTGTACACACTGATGGGACCCTCATATAAACACTGCACTGTAACACTCATGGACTCCTATATAAAACACTTGCAACGGCTACACACTGCATGGGATCCTCATATAAAAACACTGCACTGGCTACACACTGCATGGACTCCTAATATAAAACACTGCACTGCATAAACACTGCATGAAACTCCGTCATATAACACTGCACTGACTACCACACTGCATGGGACTCCTCATGTACACACGCACTGATACAAACGGCATGAACTCCTCATATAAACATGCACTGCTACACACGGCATGAATCCTCATATACAAACACTGCACGCGCACACTACATGGACTCATATAAACACTGCACGCTAACACACTGCATGGACTCCTATAATTTATGAGGAGTCCATGCAGTGTGTAGCAGGCAGTGTTTATATGAGTCCATGTAGTGTGTAGCAGTGCCGTAATGTGTATATGAGGAGTTCATGCAGTGTGTAGAAGTGCAGGGTTTATATGAGGAGTTCATGCAGTGTGTGTAGCAGGTGCAGTGTTATCTGAGGAGTACATGCAGTGTGGTAGCAGTGCAGTGTTAGTGTTTATCTGAGGGTTCATGCAGTGTGTAGCAGTGCAGTGTTTATATGAGGAGTTCATGCAGTGTGTAGCAGTGCAGTGTTTATATGAGGAGTTCATGCAGTGTGTAGCAGTGCAGTGTTTATATGAGGAGTCCATGCAGTGTGTAGCAGTGCAGTGTTTATATGAGGGTTCCATGCGTGTGTCGTGTAGCAGTGACAGTCTTTATATGAGGAGTACATGCAGTGTGTTAGCAGTTTGGGGGGCAGGTTTATATGAGGAGTCCATGAGTTTTTTTTACAGTGTGTAGCAGTGCAGTGTAGTGTTTAATGAGGAGTTCATGCAGTGTGTAGCAGTGCAGTGTTTATATTGAGGAGTTCATGCAGTGTCTGTAGACGTGCAGTGTTTATATGAGCGAGTCCATGCAGTGTGTAGCAGTGCAGTGTTTATTGAGGAGTCCATTGCAGTGTGTAGCAGTGCAGTTGTTTTATGAGGGGGGTCCATTGGCAGTGTGTATTGCGTGCAGGCTTTTTTTTTTATATGAGGGTCCATGCAGGTGTAGCAGTGCAGTGTGTATATGAATGGGTCCATGGCAGTGGTATTGTCAGGTGTATTCCACACTCAGTAATCTCTTTCTTTCCCTTTGCGAAGGACACCGGGGAAGCCAGTCCTGGCGTAAGTCGCTGTGTCGTGAGTCTCACTGGAATGCTCCGGCTGATCCTGCTCATCTACGGCTGCATGGGTGGGAGCCATGACCTGGTGCCCACGTTACCAAGGTCAACGATTGACATTGAACAGCGCCTACAAGGGAAACCCATGATTGTACCATGACAGCACCTGCTCCAAATGGATACGTGTAACATCCCGCTGGCCTTCTTGCTGATGTGTTACGTGGGTATCTGGTAGAGTGCTGGCACTGCTACACCCGGAATGAGATGCAGTACAAGGTGGACCCTGGGCGAGTGTGCAGGAACGTGTACAGGAGAAGGAATGCAAGCCAGGCCACCCCCTGTTCTGGTGGAAAGGCCCTAAGGATCATTACGTGAGGAGGACGCGGAAGTGACTCGTTTACCGGAATGGAGAGCTTACACCACCACCCAAGTGTACCACGAGCGAGTCAACCCCCAACGTGGAAGAGTCTGAGTTCGAGTACGGGAAATGTCGAGTTAAAGATGTCTCGAAAGATCTCACCGGATTGGACAGTTACCCGTGACCCGCCCTGAGATTCACCAGTGTTTAAGCTTCGCGACGTGAGAATCGGAGACTCTTACCTTGACCCAACAGGGCCGAGGGTTCTTCACAGAGAACGAGGGTCGGATGTTACATGGGGCACGGGAGGGGATGCACCTGAAAAACGTGGATTTTAAAGAATAAAATTGGTAGGCCTTCTTGACCCCGCTAACATTCAGTGGTATCGTGTCTAATTCCATGTTCTGGGCCGCTGCTTCCTCACGTTTGTCCTTGGCCCTTTGAGAGTATTGAATGAGTACACACGTAATACGGTCATACCAGTAGAGAAAAATGTTCGGCTTCGAATTCTTCGATTTACACCCCGTGACCTCGTCTGAAAAGATCGGACCTCTCTGTCTACGGATGCCCCGGTGTAAATACCATCGACAGTACCGAGCGAGAGTGGCACATTCGGTTCCAACCAGCAAAACTGGTGGCCCAGCTAATCTGAAGCTGTTCTGATGGATCTAGTGAACATCTCACCAGTTACCAGTTGCCGGTACACGCGGGGCTACCGTCAGAATTGTGGACCGGTTTTGCCACCGAACTATCAGTGTTCTTCCATATTTTCCCGCAGTGCGCTGAGCATCTGTAAAGGGCAGTCCCAGGATTCCCTTCAGCAGCAGACGATTCTCACTCGGACGGTTGTATGGTCTCGCCGTAGCTGGCCTGTGGCAAAGCCATAGCGAGAGCCTGAACGAGCAGGAAGGCCACACTGAGCAGGACGCGTTATCGCGCCAGGTAACCGTGGAAATGGAAGAGGCCCTCCACCCTACCAGGATGCCATCTACTTCCCCATCCTTATTGTCCATCGCAACGAGGGATGTGGAATGCACGAATCACGGCGCATCCACGCAATGGGTCATGGTGTGGAGACCTCCCTGTAATTTCAAGTTGGAGGGACTCGATGGCTTCAGTCTTCTGTTGGGGGGTCCATTAAATTAGCCCCAAAATGCTACAAAACTCATTTGTCTAAGGGCACGGTGGAACAAGGGCTAGGAGAAATATATCATTGCCCTTAACCAATGGACTGGAAATAATGGGGGAATGGACTCGAGACCTGGAATGTGGAGGGAAATGCCATCTGGGAACCTGTGGGCGGTGGGAATTGTGAGGAAAATCCATTGGGGATGTGTGGGAATGTGAGGGAATCCATGGGAATTGTGGGTGGAATTTGTGACGGAAATCCTTGGGACTGTGACTCTCTGAGCCTGGAATTGGTGGAATCCATTGGGAATGTGGGTGAAATTGTGAGGGAAATCCCATGGGAATGTGGTGGGAATGTGAGGGAAATACATTGGGAATGTGAGTCTCAGAGACTGGAATGTGGAGGGAATCATTGGCATGTGTTGGGAATTGTGAAGGGAATCCATTGGGAATGTGTGAGGAAAATTCTATTGGGAATGTGGTATCAGAGACCTGGACTGTGGATGGGGAATCCATTGGGAATGGAGGTGGAATTGTGAGGAAAATCCATTGGGAGATGTGGTCTCAGGAGACCTGGATGCGGGGGTGGAGGGGGGGTGGGAATCCATTGAGGAATTGTGGTGGGAATTGTTGAGGGGAAAGCCATTGGGAATGTGAGTCTCAGAGACATGGAAGTGTGGTGGAATCCATAGGGAATCCATGGGAATGTAATTTTCTGGGAGACTGGAAAATATGCTGGGATCTTGAGGGCATCCATTGGAATGTAAGTCTCGGAGACCGGAATGTGTTGGGAATCATGAGGGGAACCTTTCATGGAGGATTTTATTTCCTTTAATTGTGGAATTCTGCAGTCAGGGACAGGTGGTCATTGTCCATGGACCAGACTGATTCATAAGGCACCATGGACAGCAGGTGGGGTAACATCCCCATCATACCTTATCACGGCGGGTACCAGATAGTCCCTCAGTGTCCAATTGCCCTTGGCTCACCACATCTGGGGCAAGACGGGAGGTCATTGCGGTGGGTTATGAGGGAAAAGTAATAAAGTGCAAATGGCAACTCATCCGTTCACCCATTAATAATGAATGAAATCCATGGGAATCGCTAATTGAATCCATGTAGGAGGGAGAAGTAAGGGGGAGGTCGGTGATAGGAAGGACATTAACTTCTTCACCACCAGATTCCTTTCGTGGTCCGGCCTCGTGTGATTAATCAGCGTTGGGCAATTGCTGTCAAGATTCAATTGATTAGATAAGTGGATCCAGTGGATTATTGGGACAAGGAATGTTCGTATATAAAGAGTCTACAGGTTTATTGCCTTATTCAGCCACATGTTAGGGCACTCAGGTGCCCCCAAAAAAAAAAAAAATGCTGTGCCCAGTGGCATGGGGGGGGTACGATTGTAATCCATTTATGGCACCTCCAGCATGGTCCACAACATAGTCCTTCCATGTATTATGGTCCATAGACAACTGCCTTGTCCAATCATTTTGCCATCAAATTCGTTATATGGATGTTAAGGAACGTCCGGGACAGTGAAAATATCGCCAGTAATACAATGCGGAGCGGCTCTTCAATTCTTATTATATTTTGACATTAATCAATTGAGAAACAGTCTAACACTACAATTACCAGCATTCCCTGTGACCGCAGCCAGCTGGAAGAAAAACGCTGCAGGTTAGACTTCCTTGTCAAGGGGCTTGAGGATATTGTAAGGGATTTACCCAGAGTTCTTACATGATTTTAACATTGATAAACCCCATTGGTCCCCACCACTGCTCTTTAATGGTGGTAGATAGAACCTAGTACATGCTTGTAATTTGGTGCTTGGTGCCTGGTAAAACCTTGCAGTGCCAATGCAATGTCCAATCCACAGAATGGGACCAGAGCCTCACATTTAAACCATTGTGCGGATAGCGGGTTAATTCTGCCAGCTGATACCTCCTTAATTTTACTTCTATGGAGCCACTGATCACAGGCACATTCCAATGGAAATTACCCTGCTAGTGTGTGTATAGAATAACCTTGTTTGAAGGCAACAAACTCAACTTGCCATTCATTGGGGTTTTCCTCCATACAAGGACAAGTCTAATTTTTTAATCCACCCATGAGCAGATTTAGATGGACCTTTGGGGAGGGTCTGGACACTAAAAGGCAGATCTACCGCCCAGAATGTATGTAGGTTAATTTGGGCTGAACATTGACCGTTATATCGCCAGTCCAAGTGTCAGCAAGGACATGTCAGTAGATCCCAGATCATTCTGAGGGATTCAATTGACTGAAAGTTTGGCCATTATACAACAGAGACCAAATGGGTATATCGATTGGTAGTCTGCCATAAGGGAATATTGCCCTGTGTTTAGAGCCCTCGGAATGCGACCAGGGGGGGACCATTGAATCTTTCATTGTACTGGGGTTGGACCACCCATGTCTCACTGCAGTTCTAGTAGATGGGGAATTGTACTGGTTTGGTGTTGGAATTGTGGCACAATGTGCACATATAGCTTCAATTAGCCTTTTAACCTGGTGCCAACGCTTTTAGATATAAAGGGAATTCAATAAGAGTCTATGGTGCTACCCTTGCCCCAACAATCGGAGATTATTAACATTTGAAAGATAACTTCTGATTTGGACACCATTTCTAACGCTAGAACTTTCCTGCGTAGGACACAGGTAAACACGGCAATATGCTATGGATCGCTCCGTTACACATTTAGCAACAAACTCAATGCACAATAGAAATGTGGATGGGTAACGAATAGTGCGCGTGAACTGTATTTATCGCTTGCCGTAGTTGTGGTATAAAGGATGTTCATATCCCATCCCTTTGTTTCTGTACAGTATTGCATCCAATCACCACATCCCTTTGTTTCTGTACAGGATGCATCCAATCACCACATCCCTTTGGTTCTGTTTACCAAGTATTGCATCCAATCCACCACATCCCTTTGTTTTGTACAGAATTGCATCCCCAAATCACACAGCCCTTGTTTCTGTACAGTATTGCATCAAATCACCACATCCCTTTCCAGGCCTGTGCATGAAACCATTCCAGGAGTGAGAGGTAGAACTCTGCGGAACCGTTTCCTCAGGGCGATGATAATTAAGAGCAATATTTCTTCAGTCAGTCAACAGGGATCCAGTGGGTTTATGTACAGAGGAAGTTTGACTAAGCCATTCCATGCACAGAGAAGTTGGGGGCTTTGGAGTAGAAATGGGGGGCTCCTACAGTTTCCTTTATCCATAGGCCAGACATCCAGGTAATCTACATCGTTATGTATCAGGAGGTTTGGAACAAGGAATGTGACCACAGCAGGAGGTTCGTGGGACCAGGTGGGATATTGTGGGAAAGTATTATAGTTAAATCTACATGACTGGTGCAGTTTTAGATCCACGAGGGGCGCCAGTTGATGAAAACTATTACAGAGGCATGCCCACTCCCTGTTGCCCTCCTTGAGTCCTAGGGTCCAACATGATACAGTAGTACGTTATCATGTATGTCAAAAGTGATGCATTACATCGTAAAATGTTCAGGGCAACATTACTGACCCCTACATGTGCAATGTACAGTGGAATCTACTGCAATTTCTGTAGATTTATGGTGAACTACAGGGTGTTTAGGTTTCTGCATGCAATTGTTGTTGGGAACCTGCACCCCCAGTGTAATAGACACAAGAATGTGGGTTTGGCCAGTGTTCAGCCATGTACACAGAGTGTGTGGGCCAATGTCGATAGATTGTCATGTGCAACAATTCAGTGTTCGCGCAACAGTGTGAAAGTGCAATGTCATTCGCTCTAAAAAAGGTGTAAATGCAGATTAGCCACGTGCAACGTAATGTGAATGTACAGACGTTTAAAAACTACACATTTATTGTGCACAATCTTTATCAGTGGTAAAGGCCAGCGGTCCTCCTACAGACACATGTACAGTTACAGTGCCGGTTACTGGTTAGTGTGTACAGGGATTGTGGTTTCCTGGTAGTGTGTACAGGGACTGTGTTATGGTATGGGTACAGGGATGTGTTTACTGGTAGTGTGTACGGGAATGTGTTACTGGTAGTGTGTACAGGCACGTGACATGTTACGGTAGTGTGTGGTACAGGGATTGTACTGGTAGTGTGTACAGGATGTGTTACTGGTTAGTGTTGTACAGGGATGGGTTATGGTGGGGTTAGTACAGGGATGTGTTACTGGAGTAGTGTGTAACAGGGATGGTTCCTGGATAGTGTGTAACAGGGAGGTCTGTGGTACTGGTAGTGTGTACAGTGACGTGTTACTGGTAGTGTGTACAGCACCGTGACATGTTACTGAGTAGTGGTACAGGGATTGTGTTACTGGTCGTGTGTACAGGGATGTGTTACTGGTAGTGTGACAGGCACATGAATGTTAAGCGGTAGGGGTGTAAGGGATGTGTTATGGTAGGGTGTACAGGGAGTTGTACTGGTAGTGTGTACAGGCACAGTGACATGTTACATGGTTAGTGGTACAGGTATTGTACTGGTAGTGTGTACGGCACAGTGACAGTACTGGTGAGTGTGTTAAGGGGATGTGTTACTGGTAGTGCTGTACATGCCACGTGACATGTACTGGTAGTGTGTACAGGGACGTGTTACTGGGAGTGTGTACAGGAAGTGTTTATGGTAGTGTGTACGGCACAGTTGACATGTTACTGGTAGGTGTACAGGCGAGGTTATGTAGTGTGTACCAGGGATGTGTTACTGGTAGGTGTACATGCACAGTGAATGTTTACATGGTAGGTGTAGGATGTGTTACTGGAGTGTGACAGGGATGTGTTAAACTGTAGTTGTGTACAGGGACATGTTACGGTATGTGTACAGGAATGTGTTATCGGTAGTGAGTACGGCACGGGACGTTACTGTAGTGTGTACAAGGGAGGTGTATGGTAGTGTGTCAGGGATGTGTTACTGGTAGTGTGTTACCTGCACAGTGACATGGTTACTGGTAGTGTGTACAGGGGATTGTGTTACTGGTAGTGTGTCAGGGATGTGTTACTGGTAGGTGTACAGGGATGTGTTTACTGGTAGGGGTACAGGGACATGTTTACTGGTAGTGTGTTGTACAGGGATGTGTTCTGGTAGGTGTACAGGCACAGGGAATGTTGTACTGGTAGTGTTACAGGGCTGTGTTACTGGTAGTGTGTACAGCCAGTGACATGTTAATGGTAGTGTGTACAGGGGATGTGGTTAATGGTAGTTTGTACAGGCACAGTGAAATGTTACTGGTAGTGTGACAGGGATGTGTAATGGTAGTGTGTACAGGCAAAGCGGACATGTTATGGTATTGTGTACAGGGATGTGTTACTGGTTTAGTAGTGTGTACAGGCACAAGGGACATGTTACTGGCTAGAGTGTGTACGGGATTGTGTTACTGGTAGTGTGTACAGGGAGGTGTACTGGTAGTGTGTACAGGACAGCGACATGTTACTGGTAAGTGTTACAGGGACTGTGTTATGGTAGGTGTACAGGGATGTGTTACTGGTTTAGTGTGTAAGGGATGGTAATGTAGTGTGTACAGGCAAAGTGACATGTTACTGGTCGGGGTTACGGGATGTGTACTGGTAGTGTGACAGGATGTGTTAACTGTAGTGTGTACAGGGAGTGTTTACTGGTAGTGTGTACAGGCACCGAAACATGTTTACGGTAGTTGTACAGGATGTGGTACTGGTAGTGTGTACAGGGGATGTGTTATGTAGTGGTACAGGCACAGCGACATGTTAATGGTAGTGTGTACAGGGGGGGGGAGTGTTACTGGTAGTTGTAAAGGCACCAGTGACATGTTACTGTAGTCGATGTACGGGATGTGTTACTGGTGAGTGTGTACAGGATGTGTTTACTGGTAGTGTTACAGGCACCAGTGAAATGTATGGTAGTGTGTGACAGGGTGTGTTACTGGTCAGTGTGTACAGGGAATGTGTACTGGTAGTGTGTACAAGGCACAGTGACCATGTTACTGGGTGTGGTTACAGGGATTGTGTTACTGGTAGTGTGTACAGGGATGTGTTACTGATAGTGTGTACAGGCACAGTGACATGTCTGGTAGGGGCAGACAGGGATGTGTAATGGTAGTGTTTGTAAAAGATGGTTACTGGGTAGTGTGTACGGCACAGTGACATGTTTACTGGTAGTGTGTACCGGTATGTGTTACTGGTATTGTTGTACAGGAACAGTGACATGTTACTGGTAGTGTGTACAGGATGAGTTACTGGTAGTGTGTACAGGGATGTGTTACTGGTAGGTGTTGTGTACAGGGATGTGTTTCTGGTAGTGTGTACAGGGATGGATGGATGATTGTACTGTTAGTGTGTACAGGCACAAGTGACATGTTACTGGTAGTGGTACAGGATGTGTTACTGGTAGTGTTTACAGGCACAGGACATGTTACGGTAGTGTGTACAGGGATGTCTTACTGGTAGTGTTGTACAGGCACAGCGACATGTACTGGTGTAGTGTGTACAAGGGAGTGTTACTGGTAGTGTGTACAGGCACCGGAATGTTACTGGTAGTGTGTACAGGGATGTGTTTACTGGTAGTGGGTAAGGCCAGGGACATGTTACTGGTAGTGTGTACAGGGATGTGGTATGGTAGTGTGTACAGTCACAGCGGGACATGTTAAGGGTAGGGTGTACAGGATGTGTTACTGGTAGTGTGTACAGGCACAGGGACTGTGACTGGTAGTGTGTAAGGATGTGTTACTGGAGTGTGTGTGGTCATCAAGGCACAGATGACATGTTACTGGTTTGTGTACAGGATGTGTTACTGGTAGTGGTACAGGCACAGCGACATGTTACTGGTAGTGTGTACAGGGATGTGTTACTGGTAGTGGTACAGGCAAGGGAATGTTACTGGTTAGTGTGTAAAGAATGTGTTACTGGTGTGTTTATCCGGAACAGCGACATGTTATGGTTAGGTGGTTGTAATTAGGGATGAGGTTGTTTTTTGTTTGTACGGGTAGTGTGTACAGGGCACAGCGGACATTGTTATGGATAGTGTATACAGGGGATGTGTTATGGTAGTGTTGTTACAGGCACAGGGACATTGTTACTGGGTATGTGGGGTACAGGGGATTGTTGGTATTTTGGTTAGTGTGTGTTGATCAGGGATGTGTTATTTGGTCGTGTGGTACAGGTGTATGTGTTACTGGTAGTGTGTACAGGGCGCACAGTGACAGTTAAGGGTAGTGTCGTACAGGGATGTGTTCCTGGTAGTGGGTACAGGCAACAGTGAATGTTACTGGTAGTGTGTACAGGGATGTGTTACTGGTAGTGGGTACAGGGATGTTGTTACTGGTAGTGTGTAACATGCACAGGGACTGTTACTGGTAGTGTGGTACAGGGTGTGGATGGTTAGGTGTACAGGCACAGTGACATGTTACTGAGTAGTGTGACAGGGATGTTGTTACGGTAGGTGTACAGACAGTCGACATGTTACTGGTAGTCTGTACAGGGAGTGTGTTACTGGTGTAGTAGTGTGTACAGCCCACAGTGAATGTTACTGGTCGTGTGGTACAGGGATGGTTACTGGTCCTAGTGTGTACAGGGATGGTTACTGGTTTAGTGTGTTACAGGATGTGTTAATGGTAGTGTGTACAGGGATTGTTACTGGTAGTGTGTACAGGCACAGTGACATGTTACTGTGTGGTGTACAGGGATGGTTACTGTAGGTTACAGTGATGTGGTTAAACTGGGAGTGTGTACACAGTGATGTGTTAATGGTAGTGTGTACAGGGATGTGTTACTGGTAGTGTGTACAGGGATGGGTGGTGTACTGGTAGTGGTACAGGCACAGCGACATTGTTACTGGTAGCGTTTGTACAGGGATGGTTACGGTAGTGTGTACAGGGATGTGTAATGTGTGTGGAAGTGATGATGTGTTACATGGTAGTGTGTTAAGAGGTGTGTTAATGGTAGTGTGTGACAGGGCACAGGGAATGTTACTGGTAGGGTGTACAGGGATGTGTTACTGGTAGTGTGTACAGCACAGCGACATGTTACTGGTAGTGAGGGTGTACAGGGATGGGATGTTTACTGGTAGTGTGTACAGGGGGGGCACAGCGACCAGTACTGGTAGTGTGTACAGGAACAGGAACATGGTACTGGTAGGTTTACAGGGATGTGTTACTGGTAGTGGGTTACAGGAGGATGTGTTACTGAGTGGGTACAGTGTGTGTTACTGGTAGTGTGTACAGATGTTATGTGTGTGTACAGGATGTGTTTTATGGTAGTGTGTACAGGGCACAGGGACATGTACTGGTAGTGTGATTCGTGTGTACAGGATGTGTTATGTAGTGTGTACAGGGATGTGTACTGGTAGGTGTACAGGCACAGCGGACATGTTACTGGTAGTGGTAAGGGATGTGTTACTGGTAGTGTGTACAGGCCCAAGCGAATGTTATGTTAGTGTGTAAAGCACAAGTGGACATGTTACTGGGATAGGGGTACAGGCACGTGACTGTTACTTGTAGTGTGTACAGGGATGTGTTACTGGTAGTGTGTTACAGGCACATGACATTTTACTCTGGTAGTGTGGACAGGAGTGTTACTGGTATTGTGTACAGGCACAGCGACGTGTTACTGGTAGTGTGTACAGGGATGTGTTACTGGTAGTGTTGTACAGGCACAGTGACATGTTACTGGTAGTGGGTGTACAGGCACGGTGACCAGGGTAATGGTGTGTGTACAGGGATGTGTTGACATAGTAGTGTGTACAGGGATGTGTACTGGTAGTGTGTACAGGGAGTGTTATGGTAGTGTGTACAGGGAGGTCGGTACTGTAGTGTGTACAGGCCACGCGACATGTTGACTGGTAGTGTGTACAGGGATGGTGTTACTGGTAGTGTGGACAGGGCACAGCGACATGTCCTGGTAGTGTGTTACGGGATTGTGTTACTGGTAGTGTGTACAGGCACCGGTGACATGTTACGGGAGTGTGTACAGGGATGTGTTACGGGTAGTGTGTACAGGGATGTGGTATGGTAGTGTGTGTGTACAGGCACGTGAACATCGTTATGTAGTGGGTACAGGGATTGTGTTATGGTAGTGTGTTACAGGCACAGCGACATGTTTACTGGTAGTGTTGTACAGGGATGTGTTATGTAGTGTGTACAGGCCACAGTGAAATGTTATGGTAGTGTTGTACCGGCCCGGTGACAGTTATGGTAGTGTGTACAGGGATGTGTTACTAGTAGTTTGTACAGGGATGTGTTACTGGTAGTGTGTACAGGATGTGTTACTGGTAGTGTTGTACAGCACTGGACATGTTACTGGGTAGGGTGTACTACAGGGATGTGTTACGGTAGGGTTGTACAGGGATGTTGTTACTGGTAGTGTTGTAAAGGGATGTGTTTACTGGTAAGTGTGTACAAGCACAGGGACGAGTTATGGTGTGTGTACAGAGTGACGGTTATGGTTGGTGTACAGGGGAAACATGTTACTGGTAGTGTGTACAGGGATGTGTTACTGGTAGTGTGTACAGGCACAGGGACATGTACTGGTAGTGTGTACAGGGATGTGTTACTGGTAGTGTGTACAGGCACAGGGACATGTTACTGGTAGTGTGTAAGAGGGACATGTTACTGGTAGTGTGTACAGGGATGTGTTACTGGTAGTGTGTACAGGCACCCCACACAGGGACAACAAAAAAAGGCCCCACCACACAACAAACACAACAGCGGACATGTTACTGGTAAGTGTGTGACAGGGAATGGTGTTACTGGTAGTGTGGGTGTACAGGACAGGACATGTTAATGGTTAGTGTGTACAGGGAAATGTTACTGGTAGCGGTACAGGGATGTGTTATGGTAGGGTGTGTACAGGCACAGTGGACATGTTACTGGTAGTGTTGTACAGGGATGTTGTTACGGGTAGTGTGTACAGCACAGGGAACATGTTACTGGTAGTGTTACAGGGATGTGTACTGGTTAGTGTGTACAGGATGTGTTATGGTAGTGTGTACAGGACAGTGAATGTTACTGGTAGTTGTGTACAGGATGTGTTATGTAGTGTGTACAGGCCACAGCGACATGTTACGGTAGTGATGTAAGGGAGGTAATGGTAGTGTGTTAAAAACACAGTGACATGGTACTGGAGGTTGTAAGGCAACGGTGACATGTTTACTGGTAAGTGTGTACAGGGGATGTGTACTCGTAGTGTGTAACAGGGATGTTTGTTTACTGGTAGGTGTAAGGATGTGTTATGGTAGTGTGTACAGGCACAGGGACATGTTGACTGGAGTGTGTACAGATGTGTTACTGGTAGTGGTCAGGGATGTGTTACTGGTAGTATTGAGATGTCAGGGATTGGTACTGGTAGTGTGTACAAGCACCAGGACGTGTTACTGGTAGTGTGTACATGCGTGACGTTTACGGCGTAGTGTGAAGGGCCATGTTATAACTGGTAGTGGTTACAGGGGATGTGTTACTGGAATAGTGTGACAGGGTGTGTTCTGGTAGAGGTGTACAAGGGATGTGTTACTGGTTAGTGTGTTACAGGCAAGGGACATGTTACTGGTAGTGTGTACAGGTGTGTTACTGGGAGTGTGTACAGGCACAGGGAAAGCGTTATGGTGTGTGTACAGGGACTGTATAATGGTAGTGTGTACAGGGGATGTGTTATGGTATGTGTCCAGGCACAGGGCATGTTACTGGTCGTGTGTAACAGAGTGACGTGGTACTTTGGTTAGTGGTACAGGACTGTTACTGGTTAGTAGTGGTACAGGGGATGTGTTACATGGTAGTGTGTAACAAGGCCACAGTGACATGTTACTGGTAGTGCTCGGTACAGTGATGTGTTACCTGGTTTAGTGTGCTACAGGGACATGTGACTGGGAGTGTTGTACGGGATGTGTTACTGGTAGTGTGTACAGGCAAGGGAATGTTTACTGGAGTGTGTACAGGGATTGTTATGGTAGTGGTACAGCAGCAGTGAGTTTACTGGTGTTAGTGTGTACAGACAGAGTGACGTGTTACTGGTAGTGTGTTGACAGACCGGAGTGGACGTGTTACGTGGTAGAAGTGTGTACGACAGAGTGACGTCTTACTGTAGTTGTGGTACAGAGGAGTCGACGTGGTACTGGTAGCGTGTACAGGCAGAGTGACGTGGTACTGGTACGTGTGTACAGACAGAGTGATTGTGTATGGTAGTGTGTAAAGAACAGATTGACGTGTTACTGGTAGGTGTACAGGCAAGAGCGTGACGTGTACTGGTTAGTGTGTGACAGGAACAATGGCCTGTTAAGGGTGTGTGTAAGGTGTTGAGAAGTAAGTAATTGTCAGTGGGAATTCCTCTATACTGTTCGCATTAATGTGGAATTATTTTTAGGAACCCGTACATAACCAGGTGTGTAGAGAGCACAGTAGCGTGTTATACACCACCCACACACACACACCACACTATGCAGGCACGGTGTTAGACCTGAAGCTAGGAGTTTGCAGTGAGGTACATAACATGTACCGGCTGTGTATATAACAGGTTATCTCTGACAGGGGGTTGGATTTCCAGTTAAAGTTCAGGGAATCCACCAGGTCCGGATTGTTAAGCAATGGCCCAAGCAATACCCTCCTGTAGGGTAATTACCTGTCGTTCTCTATCAACCCCCCCCCGCGCCAATCTCCACTCCACCCAAACTACCGTAATCACACCAATATTGCGGTTTAGGCCAGTAAGGGTAACTAATCCCTGCACTGCATCTAAATTAGGACTACGGTATGTTTTGTGCAGACTTTTTTTAATGTCTTTCTCTACTGAAATGATTATATATATATAAATACCCGTGTATAAGATCTATCACAAGGATTTATGTATTATAACTACCGTGTATAAATAGATTCTCTCACAATGTTGCCTTTTTTATGCAATGTTGAAGATTGTAAAATATTTCTGTGTAATAAACTCACAGATCACCTGATCCCTGAGGCTGTTGTGTCATGTTCATTCTGCCTGAATAACGATGGGTAAATATCGATGGGAATATAAAGGTGGGTAAATATTGAGGGTACATTATCGGTGGGTAAATATCGGTGGGTAGATCTAGGTGGGTAAATATCGGTGGGTAGATATAGGGGGGGTGGTAATTATCAGTGTGGTAGATATAGGTGGGTAATTATCGGTGGGTAGAAAGGTGGTGTAACTATCGGTGGGTAAATCCGGTGGGTAGATATAGGTGGGTAATATTCGGTGGGTAGATATAGGTAGGTAAATATTGGTGGGTAGATATAGGGGGTAACTAGCAGTGGGGTTAGATATAGGTTGGGTAGATATAGGTAGGGTAATTATCAGTGGGTTGATATAGGGGCGTAGGTAGATATAGGTGGGTAATATTCGGTGGGTAGATATAGGTAGGTAACTATTGGTGGGTAGATATAGGTGGGTAACTATCGGTGGGTAGAAAGTGGTATATTCGGTGGGTAGATATAGGTGGGTAGATATAGGTAGGTAACTATTGGTGGGTAGATATAGGTGGGTAACTATCAGTGGGTAGATATAGGTGGGTAACTATCGGTGGGTAGATATAGGTTGGTAAATATTGGTGGGTAGAATGGTAGGTAATTACAGTGAGTAGATATAGGTGGGTAGATAAAGTGGGAGCTATCGGTGGGTTAGAATAGGGGGTAACTATCGGTGGGTAGATATAGGTTGGTAAATATTGGTGGGTAGATATAGGTTGATAGATATAGGTAGGTAATATTGGTGGGTAGATATAGGTTGATAGATATAGGTAGGTAATATTGGTGGGTAGATATTGGTAGGTATTATGAGTGAGTAGATATAAGTGGGTAAACTATCAGGGGGTAGATATAGGGGGGTAACCTATCGCGTGGGGTAGTATAGGTTGGTAAATATTGGTGGGTAGATATTGGTAGGTAAATATCCGTGAGTATATATAGGTGGGTAGATATAAGTGGGTAGCTATCGGTGGGTAGATATAGGTGGGTAACTATCGGTGAGTAGAGATAGGTTGGTAAATATTGGTGGGTAGCTATAGGTTGCTGATAGATATAGGGAGGTAAATATTGGTGGGTAGATATAGGTTGATAGATATAGGTAGGTAAATATTGGTGGGTAGATATTGGTAGGTAATTATGAGTGAGTAGATATAAGGGGGTCACTATCGGTGGGTAGATATAGGTGGGTAACTATCGGTGAGTAGATATAGGTGGGTAATTATCGGTGGGTAGATATAGGTGGGTAAATATCAGTGGGTAGATATAGGTGGTAACTATCGGTGGGTAGATATAGGTGGGTAAATTAGCGTGGGTAGATATAGGTGGGTAATATTCAGGTGGGTAGTAGATAATAGGTATGTGTAACTATTGGTGAGAGTTAGATATATGTGTGGTAACTATCAGTGGTAGATATAGGGCGGCTGGTAAACTAACGGTGGGTTAGATATAGGTGGTAAAATTGGTGAGGTAGATATCGGTAGGATAATTATCAGTGAGTAATATATAGGTGGTTAGCATATAAAGTGGGGTAGCTATACGGTGGGTAGATATAGGTGGGTAACTATCGGTGAGCTAGAATATAGGTTGGTAAATATGGTAGGTAGGTAGTATATAGGTATGGATAGAGATAGTGTTGGTAAATATTGGGAGTATAGATATCAGGGGAAGATATATGCGTAGGTAAATGTTGGTGGGTAGATAATTGGTAGGAGTAAATTATCAGTGAGTAGTATAAGTGGGTACTATCGACAGGGGTAAGTATAGGTGGGTAACTATCGGTGAGGAGAGGTATAGGTAGGTAAAATGGTGCGGTAGATATGCACGTGAGGTAATTATCAGTGGGTAGATAGTAAGGTGGGTAACTATCGGTGGAGATAGATATAGGTGTGTAAATATGGTGGGTAGATATTGAGTAGGTAGTATTCAGTGAGTAGATATAAGTGTGGTAACAATCGGTGCGGTAGCATATCGGTTCGGTAAATATTGGCTGGTTAGATATAGGTGGATAGATATAGGTACAGGAGATAATATTGGTGGGTAGATTATAGTGGCATGTAATTATCAGATGGGTAGATTAGGTGGGTAAATATCGTAGAGATAATAGCGTTGGTAGATATAGGTCGAGTACGATATCATGGGCTAAATATATTTGGAATGGTAGATATAGGGTGGAGAGTATTGGTAGGTAGATTTCCCGTTATCTGACCTTCATGTTTTACTATACTGGAAACATAATTGGGGGGGATACTACAAAGCTTCACCGTCCGACAAACCGTGACATTCACGTGGGGACATGCCCAATCGTTGCTACTCAATCTGTAGCTTTAGACATTTGATAGATTCAACTTTCGATCAACAAACTAAAACATCTATAGCCTCGTTCACACGTCCGATTCTCGGCCACATGCCGAGTGTTGTGAAACCAATGTCCTGTTCAGCGATAATAAATGCATTATCGTTCGTCAAATCCCCATGGCAGATCAACGAACGCTACACATGTATCCGGCATATATCGGCGTGTGTACGGACATAATAGAGATGTTTACCTTTACGTCCCCATGTGGCCCATTCCTTTTGCATTTTGGGTCAGAATAGGGAACATTGGCTACTACTGATTTTCCAAGGTGAAACAGTCAGATGTATCGGCCGTTCAGGTTAAAATTAGACTACCGGATGGTTAGATGGGAAGCTGTGGGTCCACATTGGCCCCAGAGAATGAACTAGAATGAACAGAGTTACAGATTGTGTGCAGTGCTCCCTCTACGCTGAGCGCTCGTGCAAACACATCTCTGCAGGCCTGTGCACACAGAGAAAATATTATTACTGCGCACACAGCTGATTAGAGGACAACATTGTGTGAATCCCAGAAATACACCGCATGGCCAGAATATGTTTAGCCTAATTCTCCCTCTATTGTCCATGTAAGTTTCTTTCTGTGGACACATTGTGGCCTTTCCAATCAACTACATGGCCAAGGAGAACGGTCCGAGAGCTTATGTGACTTTTTATGGACGAGGTCTACGAAGATTAATGGGGAAAAGTATTTCCAGGGGTGTCATTGTCTCTCTAGACCTCCCGGGCCACGAATTGATGGCTCTTAGAATGACTGATAAACATTTCACTTTCCCTTCCTACGTCAGTCTCACGCAGATCGAAATCCAACAGCGTCTTGTTGTCTGACATTCCCTCCAGGAGTTGCTTCCCACCGTCCTTTAAAGAAATAGAAAACCATGTTAGAAGAGACCACGGTCCACTGTAAATACAGTGTTACATGTTAGAAGAGACCACGGTCCACTGTAATGCCAGTGTTACATGGTTAGAAGAGGACCCCACGTGATCCACTGTAAATACAGTGTTACATGTTAGAAGAGAACCACGGGCTCAACTGTCAAATACAGTGTTACATGTTAGATAGACCCACGTCCACTGTAAATACAAGTGTTACATGTTAGAAGAGACCAGGTCACTGTTAATGACAGTGTTACATGTTAGAAGAGACACGGGTCCACTGTGATACAGTGTTACATGTTAGAAGAGACCACGGCTCACTGTGATACAGTGTTACATGTTAGAGAGACCACGGTCCACTGTGAATACAGTGTTACATGTTAGAAGAGACCACGGTCCACTGTAAATACGAGTTTACATGTTAGAAGAGACCACGGTCCACGTGTAATACAAGTGTTACCTGTTAGAAGAGACCCACGGTCTCACTGTAAATACAGTGTTACATGTTAGAAGAGACCACGGTCACTGTAATACAGTGTACATGTTTAGAAGAGACACACGGTCCACTGTGAATACAGGGTGACATGTTAGAAGGACCACGGTCCACTGTGAAGTACAGTGTACATTTAGAAGAGACCCGGTCCACTGTAAATACAGTGTTACATGTTAGAAGAGACCACGGTCCACTGTAAATACAGTGCTTTTACATGTATGAAGAGGGACCAACGGCCACTGTGAAATACAGTGTTACATGTTAGAAGAGACCACGGGTCCACTGTAAATACAGTGTTACATGTTAGAAGAGACCAAGGTCCACTGTGAATACAGTGTTACATGTTAGAAGAGAGACCCGGTCCACTGTAAATACAGTGTTACATGTTAGAAGAGACCACGGTCCACTGTAATACAGTCTGTTACATGTTAGAAGAAGACCACGGTCCACTGTAAATACAGTGTTACATGTTAGAGAGACCACGGTCCACTGTAAATACAGTGTTACATGTTAGAAGAGACCACGGTCACTGTAAATACATGTACATGTTAGAAAGACCACGTCCATGTAAAACTGTTACATGTTAGAAGAGGACACGGTCCTGTAAAACAGTGTTACATGTAGAAGAGACCACGGTTCCACTGTAAACATTACATCTCTAATCTCCGGTTCAAACGTCACTTATCACTATTCCTGGAGTATAAATGCCAAGTAGAGAGAAAACGTAATGACAGAATGAGGGAAATGAGATAAAACAACGTCTATATTTTGCCAGGTCACCGCATCACACAGATCACGTTCATCAAATTCAGAAAAACAGTTTCAAATCACAAAGAAAAAAATAAAGAAGGCCAAGGATTAATAATAACATGATCCAACTAGATCCTTAAATACTTCCCTGTGCACAGAATAAAGGAGAGGATTAACGGGAGACAGCAAAGGACACAGATCATAAAGTGTAGATTATTATATTGGTAAATTACACATGGATCCATCTATGTCCAACCTTTTATACCCTACCCATATATTCTGTCTAAACAGTTACATAGCAACATAGTATGGAGGTTGTATAAGAGATATACGTCATCTAGTCCAACTTTATACCACCTAACCGTAATGTCTGTTAAACAGTTACATGGTACAAGTATTGGAGGTTGTAAAAGACATACGTCCATCGATCAACCTTTATACCCTACCATAAGTCTGTATAACAGTTACATAGTAACATAGTATTGGAGGTTGTATAAAGACATACGTCCTCTAGTCCAACCTTTATACCCTACCCATTAAGGTCTGTATAACAGTACATAGTAAACAAGTATGAGGTTGTATAAAGACATACGTCCATCTAGTCCAACCTTTATACCCTACCCATAATGTCTGTATAACAGTTACATAGAACTATAGTATTGGAGGTTGTATAAAGACATACGTCCATCTAGTCCACCTTTATACCCTACCCATAATGTCTGTATAACAGATTCCATAGTAACATAGTTGGAGGTTGTATAAAGACATAACGTCCATCTATCACGACTTTTAACCCCTACCAATAAGTCTGTATAACAGTTACATAGTAACCTAGTATTTGGAGGTGTGTATAAAGACATACGTCCATTAGTCAGACCCTTTATCCCTACCCATAATGTCCTGTAAACAGTTACATAGTAACATAGTTTGGAGGATGTATAAAGATACGTCATCTAATCCAACCTTTATCCCCTACCATAATGTCTGTAAAAAGTTTACATCAGTAACATAATGTATTGGAGGTTGTATAAAGACATACGTCATATAGTCCAACCTTTATTACCCTACCCATAATGGCGTATATAACAGTTACATAGTAAAATAGTATTGAGGATGATATAAAGAATACGTCCATCAGTCCAACCTTATAACCCTACCCATAAGTCTGTATAACAGTTACATAGTAAATAGTATTGGAGGTTGTATAAAGACATACGTCCATCTAGCCCAACCATACCCTACCCATAATGTTCTGATAACAGTTACATAGTAACATAGAATTGGAGGTTGTATAAAGACATACGTCCATCTAGTCCAACCTTTATACCCTACCATAATGTCTGTTAACAGTTTACATAGTAACATAGGATTTGGAGCGTGTATAAAGACATACGTCCATCTAGTCCAACCTTTATACCCTACCCATAATGTTGTAAACAGTTACATAGTAATAGTATTGGAGGGTATAAAGAAATACGTCCCTCTAGTCCACCTTTATACCCTACCCATAATGTCTGTTAAAAAAACAGTTACTAGTAACATGTATGGAGCGTGATAAAGACATACGTCCTCTAGTCCAACCTTGATACCCCTACCCAAATGTCTGTGTTATACAGTTAATAGTAACACAGTATTGGAGGTTGTATAAAGACATACGTCCTCCAGTCAACCTTTATACCCTACCCATAATGTCTGTATAACAGTTACATAGTAGTAACATACTAGTACGTCCTACATGTCTGTATAACAGTTACTAGTAACATAGTATTTGGAGTGGGGGTATTAAGACATACGTCCACTCAGTCCGAACTTTATTACCCTACCCATAATGTCTGTATAACAGTACATCGTAACATAGTATTGGAGGTGACTAAAGACATACAGTCCATCTAGTCACCTTTATACCCTACCATAAGTCTGGTATACAGTACATAGTAACATAGTATTGGAGGTTGTATAAAGACAAACGTCTTCAAGTCCAACTTTGACCTACCCTAATGGTCTGTATAACAGTTACATAGTAACATGTATTGAGGTTGTATAAACGACATACGTCCATCTAGTCCAACTTTTTACCCTACCCTAATGTCTGTATAAAAGTTACATGAGTAACATGTATTGGAGGTTGTAAAAGACACACGTCCACTAGTCCAACCTTTATACCCTACCCATAATGGTCTGTATAACAGTTACATAGTAACATGGTATTGGTAGGTGTATAAAGACACGACGTACCATCTAGTCCAACCTATAACCCCTACCCAAAGGTCGGTATAACAGTTACATTAGAACACATATATGGAGGTTGTATAAAAGACATGCGGTACTATGTCCAAAACTATACCCTACCCATAATGTCTGTAGTAACAGTTACATAGTAACATATATTGGAGGTTGTATAAAGACATACCGTCCATCAGTCCAACCTTATACCCTACCCATAATGTCTGTATAAACAGCTACATAGTACCATGTATTGGAGTTGTATAAAGACATACGTCCTTAGTCACCTTTATACCCTACCCATAATGTCTGTATAAAAGTTACATAGCTGACTTACGTATTGGGAGGTTGTATAAAGACATACGTCCTCTCAGTCCAACCTTTATACCCTACCCATAATGTCGTATAACAGTTACATAGTAACTAGTATTGGAGGTTGTATAAAGACATACGTCCATCTAGTCCAACCTTTATTACCCTACCATAATGTCTGTATAACAGTTACATCGGTAAAATGGTATGGAGGTTGTATAAAGACATACGTCCGTTAGTTCAACTTATACCCTACCATAATGTCTGTATTTAACAGGTACATAGTGACATGTATTGGAGCGTTGTTAAAGAACATCGTCCGTCTAGATCCAACCTTTATACCTACCCATAATGTCTGTATAACAGTACATAGTGACATAGTAATTGGAGGTTGTATAAAGACAACGTCCGTCTAGTCCAACCTTATACCCTACCATAATGTCTGTATAACAGTTACATTAGTAACATAGTATTGGAGGTGTATATAAGACAACGTCCGTCTAGTCCAACCCTTTATACTACCCATAAGTTGTATTATAACAGTTAATAGTAGTAACATGTATTGGAGGTTGTATAAAGACACGTCCTTCTAGTCCAACCTTTATACCTACCCATAATGTCTGTATAACAGTTACATGTCAACATAGTATTGGAGGTATATAAGACAACGTTTCACCAGTCCAACCTTTATACCCTACCCTAATGTCTGTATAAAAGTTACACGTAACATAGTATTGGAGGTTGTATTAAGACATACGTCCATCCATCCAACCTTTATACCCAATCCATAATGGCTGTATAACAGTTACATAGAACATGTATGGAGGTTTGTATAAAAGACATAAGTCCGTCTAGTCCAACCTTTATACCCTACCATAATGTATGTATAACAGTTACATAGTACATAGTATTGAGGTTGTATAAAGACAACGTCCGTCTAGTCCAACCTTATACCCTACCCATAATGTCTGTATAACAGTTACATAGTAACATAGATTGGAGGTTGTATAAGAAACCACGTCCGTCCTAGTCCAACCTTTACTAACCTACATAAGTTCGTATAACAGTTACATAGTACATAGTATTGGATGTGTATAAAAGAAATACGTCCGTCTAGTCACTCCTTATACCATAACCACAATGTCCTGTATAACAGTTACATAGTACTAGTATTGGAGGTTTTAAAGACATAAGTCCGTCTAGTCCAACTTTATACCCTACCCATAATGTCTGTATAACAGTTACATAGTAGTAACATAGTATTGGAGGTTTGTATAAAGACATACGTCCGTCTGGTCCAACCTTTATACCCTCCAATAATGCTGTATAAACAGTTACATAGTAAACATAGTATTGGAGTTGTATAAAGAACATAAGTCCGTGCTAGTCCAGACTTATTACCCACCCCTAATACTGTTTATAACAGTTACATAGGAACATAGTATTGGAGGTTGTATAAAGACATACGTCCGTCTAGTGCAACCTTTATACCCTACCCATAATGTCTGTATAACAGTTACATCAGTAACATAGTATTGGAGGTTGTATAAAGACATACGTTCCTCAGTCCAAACTTTATACCCTACCCATAATGTCGTTAACAGTTCACAGATAACATAGTATTGAGGTTGTATTAAAGACATACGTCCTCTAGTCCAACCGTTATACCCTACCCATAATGTCTGTATAACAGTTACAATAGTAACATAGTATTGGGGTTGTATAAGACATAGTCCGTCTAGTCCAACCTTTATACCCTACCCATAATGTCTGTATACCGTTCCACTAGTAACATAGTATTGGAGGTTGTATAAAGACATACTAGTCTAGTCCATACCTTTAACCTACCCATAAGTACTTTATAACAGTTAACAGTACATGATTATTGGAGGTTGTATAACGAACCTACGCCTCTAGTCCAACCTTTATACCTACCCATAATGTCTGTAAACAGTTACATAGGAACTTATGGGAGGTATAAAGACATACGTCCATCTAGTCCAACCTTTATACCCTACCCATAATGTCTGTATACAGTTACATGTAACATAGTATGGAGGTTGTGTAAACATTAGTATTGGGAGTTGGTCATAAAACATACGTCCGTCTAGTCCAACCTTTAACCCTACCCATAATGTATGTATTAACAGTTACATAGTAAAATAGTATTGGAGGTTGTTAATAAGAGAATACGGCCATCTAGTCCAACCTTTTACCCTACCCCATAATGTCTGTATACAGGTTACATAGTAACATAGTATTGGAGGTTGTATAAGAGACATACGTCGATCTAGTCAACCTTTATACTACTACCCAAATGTCTGTATAACAGTTAATATGTAACATAGTATTGGAGGTTGGATAGAAGACATACGTCCGTCTAGTCCACACTTTATACCCTACCCACATGGTCGTGTATAACAGTTACAAGTAACATGTATTGGAGGGTTGTATAAAGAATATACGTCCGTTAGCGCCAACCTTTATACCCCCACATTCTTGTATAAACCGTTAATCAGTAACATAGTATTGGAGGTGTATAAAGACATACGTCCATCTTAGTCCAACCTTTATACCTACCCACAATGTCTGTATAACAGTTAATAGTAACCAGTATTGGAGGTTGTATAAAGACATACGTAATCCAGTCCAACCTTTATAACAAATAAGTGTCCTGTATTTTATAACAGTACATAGTAACATAGTATTGGAGGTTGTATAAAGACATACGTCCATTCAGTCCCCTTTAACCCTACCCATATATGTCGTATAACAGTTACATAGAACTAGTATTGGAGGTTGTATAAAGACATACGTCCATCCGTCCACCTTTATACCCTACCCATAATGTCTGTATAAAGTACATAGTAACATAGTATTGGATGGTTGTATAAAGACATACGTCCATCAGTCCGACCTTTATACCCCTCCTAACCCATAAGTCTGTTATACAGTTACCATAGTAACATGTATTGGAGGTGTATAAGACATACGTCCATCAGTCAACTTTATACCCTACCCATAATGTTGTATAACATTTACTAGTAACAATAGGTTGGAGGTGTATAAAGACAGACCGTCCATCTAGTCCAAACTCTTTATACCCCTACCCATAATGTCAGGTATAACATTCATGGTAACATAGTATTGGAGGTGTATACAGACATACGTCCATCAGTCCAACCTTTTTTATACCCTACCATAATGTCTTGTATAACAGTTTACTAGTAACATAGTATTGGAGGGGTTGTTGTATAAAGACATTACGGTCATTCTAGTCCAACCTTTATACCTACCCATAAGGTCTGTATACAGGTTACATGGTAACATTAGTATTGGAGGTTGTATAAAAGACATACGTCCATCTAGTCCAAACCTTGATACCCTTACCATAATGTCTGTTATAACAGGTTAACATAGTAACATGTATTGAGAGGTTGTCTAAAGACTACGTCCGTCTAGTCAACCTTTATACCCTACACCATAATGTTTGTAAACGGTTACTAGTAACATAGTATTGGTGGTTGTATAAAGACTACGTCCGTCAAGTCCAACCTTTATACCCTAACCATAATGTATGTCTAACAGTTCATAGTAACATAGTAGTGGGAGGTTGTAAAAGGACATACGTCATCTAGTCCCAACCTTATACATACCCATAATGTCTGTTATAACAGTTACATAGTAACATGTATTGGCGGCTTGTATAAAGACATATTACGTCAATCTAGTCCAACCTTTAACCCTTACCATAATATCGTATAACAGTAAATAGTAACATAGTATTGGAGGTTGTATAAAGACATACGTCCAATTAGTCCAACCTTTATACCCACACATATGTCTGTATAACAGTTACATTAGTAACTAGTATTGGAGGTTGTCTAAAGACATCCGTCCATCTAGTCCAATCTTTATAGCCTCCCGAAACGTTGATCCAATCAGAAGTACACAGTACACTACAGTATATGTATTTTATCAGCAATTCTCAAGATTTTTGTAAGTTTAAAGGGTGTAACCAGGAATTATATTTGAAAGAGTGAAAGGATCTGCAAGATAATGTCTGTCATTTTTGAAAGATCGGAATACAATCACAAGGGTTCTCTCTATACACAGCATATACTCGGCATATTTTACAGCCATAGTAGAACGCTTGGGACTGTGTGTTTACCTCGACTGTGGCCGACTTCCTTATAGGGAGGATACACGGGTGAGGAACCAAACGGTCTAGGACTTATTGGTAATTGTGTTACCTAGCTTAGAAACAAATCCACGTTGTCCTCGGAATGACAGATAGTAAACAAAGCACCAGAGGCGTTCATGTATAGGCGCCCAGTAAAGGGGGACGTCCACCCCTCTAACCCCCCAAAACAGAGATCGTTTT
>JAACNH010000217.1:178842-196304 GCA_019447015.1 Hymenochirus boettgeri
AGGCGGCTCCCGCCTGAGTTATTATACTCACAGCTCCTCGCTCCACCGCCGCTCCAGGTTCTCAGTCAATCTCATTGTGAGATGACTCCGGGAATGGCAGTCGTGATTGGTCATGACGTCACGGCCGATCACTGACTGCCTTACCCGGAAGTGGCAGCAGCCGCGGAGGTGGAGTCGAAGAGGAGCAATGTAAGGATAATAGCTCCGGTGGGAGCCGATTTAAAGCTCTCTGGTCAAAACGAACTTTATGTTTTGGGGGGTAATATACAATTAATGTATTATTTTAAAGAAGGGGTGGACATCCCTTTAATATATTATAGTATAAGTGATCATATCCCCATGCAAAGTCACTTCTCCATTGTAAACAGCCCCTAACAATCTAATTCTCCTTGCATAGTCAAGCCCCTCCATTCCCCTTTTAATTTAGGTATAATGTCTAATCTGCCTGCTATAGTCAAGCCCCTCATCCCCTTATTAATTTTGTTATAACTTGTCTAATCTGCCTGCATAGTCAAGCCCTCCATTCCCCTTATTAATTAGTTAACTTGTCTAATCTGCATGCATAGTCAAGCCCCCTCCATTCCCCTTATAATTTAGTATAACTTGTCTAATCTGACGCATAGTCAAGCCCCTCCACTTCCCCTTATAATTTAGTTATAAACTTGTCTAATCTGTGAAGTTCAAGCCCCTCCATTCCTTATTAATTTAGTTATAACTTGTCTAATCTGCCTGCATATTCAAGGCCCCTCCATTCCCCTTATTAATTTAGTTATAATTGTCTAATCTGCCTGCATAGTCAAGCCCCTCCATTCCCATTATTAATTTAGTTATAACTTGTCTAATTGCCCTGCATAGTCAAAGCCCCTCCATTCCCTTATTATTTAGTTATAACTTGTCTAATCTGCCTGATAGTCAAGCCCCTCCATTCCTTATTAATTTAGTTATAACTGTGCTAATCTGCATATAGTCAAGCCCCTCCATTCCCCTTATTAAGTTAGTGATAACTTGTCTAATTGCGCATAGTCAAGCCCCTCCATTCCCCTTATAATTTAGTTAAACTGTCTAATCTGCTGCATAGTTCAAGCCCCTCCATTCCCTATTAATTTAGTTATAACTTGTCTAATCTGCCTGCTAGTCAAGCCCCTCCATTCCCCTTATATTAGTATAACTTTGTCTAATCGCCTGCATAGTCACAGCCCCTCCATTCCTTAATTTAGTTATAAACTTGTCTAATTGCCTGGCATAGTCAAAGCCCCTCCATTCCCCTATATCCAGTACCTCTAATTTGAGTTGGCCTTATTATACTTGTCTAATCTGCCTGGTATAGCCAGCCCTCCATTCCCCTTATTTTTTAGTTATAACTTGTCTAATCGCTGATAGTCAAGCCCCTCCATTCCCCTTATAATTTAGTTATAAACTTGTCTAATCTGCCGCATAGTCAGCCCTCCATTCCCCTATTAATTTAGTTTATAACTTGTCTAATCTGCTGATAGTCAAGCCCCTCATTCCCCTTATTAATTTAGTTATAAATTGTCTATCGCTGCATAGTCAAGCCCTCCATTCCCCTTATTAATTTAGTTATAAATTGTCTAATCTGGCCTGCATAGTCAAACCCTCCATTCCCCTTATTAATTAGTTTATAAACTTGTCTAATCTGCCTGCATGTGCAAGCCCCTCCATTCCCTATTAATTAGTTATAATTGTCTAATCTGCTGCTTAGTCAAGCCCCTCATTCCCCTTATTAATTTTAGTTAACTTGTCTAATCTGCCCTGATAGTCAAGCCCCTCCATTCCATTATTAATTTGTTTATAACTTTCTCTAATCTGCCTGTATAGTCAAGA
This sequence comes from Hymenochirus boettgeri, assembly GCA_019447015.1. NCBI lineage: Eukaryota > Metazoa > Chordata > Amphibia > Anura > Pipidae > Hymenochirus > Hymenochirus boettgeri. The sequence goes on from JAACNH010000217.1 coordinate 180,685, forward strand.
CCCCCATTCCCCTTATTAATTTAGTTATAACTTGTTCAATCTGCCTGCATAGTCAAGCCCCTCCATTCCCTTATTAATTTAGTTATAACTTTCTAATCTGATGATAGTCCAAGCCCTCCATTCCCTATTAATTTTAGTTATAACTTTCTAATCTGTCCTGCATAGTCAGCCCCTCCATTCCCCTTATTAATTTAGTTATAAACTTGTATATAGACGTTTATAGTCAGGCCCCCTCCATTCCCTTATTAATTTAGTTATAATTTCTAACTGCCTGCATAGTAAGCCCCTCATTCCTTATTTTTAGTTATAACTGTCTATCTCCTGCATAGTCAAGCCCTCATCCCCTATTATTTAGTTAAATTGCTAATCTGCCATATCAAGCCCCTCCATTCCCCTTATTAATTTAGTTATAACTTGTCTAAGCCCTTTAATTGCCTGCTTAAAGCTCATTCTGTTCTCCCCAGATTCAGCTACGGAAGCTCTGTGCAGAGAGCAGAGGAAGTAACAATAGACTATTATTTAACAAAAAAGGGGTCATGTGGGTCCTTACCAGCCAATCTGATTTGCAGGACAAATTAAGGCGTCGTCAGCGGACCTGTTTGGGCAACAATTGGGCAGCTATCGTGGCGTATGGCCTCGACAACTCATTGCTTCCCAGGTGAAGTGTCCAGGAGGCTCCTGTTTGTGCAGAGGGCATTGCACATGGTCTTTCCACCCTCATTTCAATCTGGTTGAGACGTAGGTTAAGGTTGGTAAGTGTAGAGTTCTTAGAGAGAGCGTGCGCGATGGCCTGAGCCCCATAGGTATGTAAGTTATTATTGCACAGATTAAGGATCTGCACTGGGCTCTGGTTAAGAAGTTTGGCACTGGCTCTAGCACCGCAGTCTGAGATTCGGTTGTGGGACAGATCAAGATGCAAGAGGGTCGGATGGTTCAACAAGCTTCTCATTAAAACACGAACTTTGGAATCATCAACTTTACTCCGGGTCAGACGGAAAACCTGGAGATGTAAAAACAAATGGAAATAAGGATTATGGCAGAGGATTCTGGGAAATCTAAAGGGAGCATCATGGACAGCAAAGTGAAAAACGATTAATACTACAGGCTTCTTCTCAGTACTGTAACTCTGATCCCCCCCATGACACTTGCTACGTTCTCAGTATGTTACGCTGATAGCACCAGGACATTGCTATCTTCTCAGTACAGTAACTACTGATCCCCCCAGGGAATTTGCTACTTCTCAGTACTGTACACTCTGATCCCCCCAGGGTCAGAATTGCTACCTATTCCAGGATGTTACTCTGATAAGCCCATGGACAGATCATACGTTTTTTCAGTACAGTACTCTGATAGCCCCAGGAAGTTGTCTCTACTTCTCAGTACAGTAACTCTGATCCCCCCCGGACCATTGCTACTTCTCAGTACTGTTACCCTGATAGCCCCAGGGACATTGTACTTCTAGTACTGTTCGCTGATAGCCCAGGACATTGCTACTTCTCAGAGTACAGTAACTCCTGACCCCCCCCCCAGGCATTGCTACCTTTCTCAGTAACTGTAACTTCTGATCCCCCTCCAGGACATTGTACTTCTCAGTACTGTTACTCTGATAGCCCCAGGACATTGCTACTTCTCAGTACAGTAACTCTGATCCCCCCCAGGACATTGCTACTTCTCAGTACTGTTACTCTGATAGCCCCAGGACATTGCTACTTCTCAGTACTGTAACGTGACCTCCCCCCCCAGGACATTGATTACTTCTCACGTATGGTACTTCTGATTAGCCCCAGGACATTGCTACTTCTCAGTACTGTAACTTGATCCCCCCCAACATTGACTACTTCTCAGTACTGTACTCTGATCCCCACCCAGGACATTGACTTCTCAGTTACTGTTAACACTCTGATAGCCCCAGGACATGTACTTCTCGTACTGTACTCTGATCCCCCCCAGGGAACAATTGCTACTCTCCGTACGTTACTCGATTCCCCCCAGGACATTGCTACTTCTCAGACTGTAACTCTGTCCCCCAAGGACATTGTCACTTCTCAGTACTGTTACTCTGATTCCCCCAGGACATTGCTACTTCTCAGTACTTGTTCTCTGGATCCCCCACGCGACATTGCTACTTCTCAGTTACTGTTTACCTCGATCCCCCCCAGACATGCTACTTCTCATTACTGTAACTCTGATCCCCCCAGGACATTGCTACCTTATCAGTAATGTTATTTGTCCCCCACAGACATTGCTACTTCTCATACGGTAACTCTGATCCCCCCAGGAATTGCATCGTCTCGTACTGTAACTCTGATCCCCCCCAGGACATTGCTACTTCTCAGTACTGTTACTCTGATTTACCCCCAGGGCTTGTACTTCTCAGTACTGTTTACTTCTGATCCCCCAGGACATTGCTACTTCTCAGTACTGTAAACTCTGATCCGCCCCCAAGGACATATGGCTACTTCTCAGATACGTTCTCTGATCCCCCCAAGGACATGCTACTTCCTCAGTACTGTACTCTTGATCCCCCCCAGGTCATTGCTACTTCTCAGTACTGTTACCTATTCCCCAGGACATTGCTACTTTGCAGTTTCATTACTGTGTACTTTACTACTCGATCCCCCCCAGGACATTGCGTACTTCTCAGTAACTGTAACTCTGATCCCCCCCCAGGAAATGGCTACTTTCTCAAGTACTGTTTATCTGATTCCCCCAGGCCATTGCTACTTTCTCAGTACTTAACTCTGATCCCCCCACCCGGACATTGATACTCTCAGTACGTTACTCTGACCACCCCCCCCCCCCCCCGGACCATTGCTACTTCTCATACTGTTATTGATAGCCCCAGGATATTGTTACTTCTTCAGTACTGTTACTTGATCACCCCAGGCACATTGCTTACTTCTCCAGTAATGTTACCTACTGATCACCCCAGACATTTGCTACTCTATCAGTACTGTTTACTCTGATCCCCCCTACAGGACATTGTTCTTCTCGTACTGTAGTATAATCCCCCCAGGACATTGGGTACTATTCTCGTAACTGTTACTCTCCCCCCAGGACATTCTACTTCTCAGTAGTTACTCTGCTCCCACCAGGACATCGCTACTCTCACTACTGTAAACTCTATGTCCCCCAGGACAGTGCTAACTTCTCAATTACCTGTGAACTCTTGACCCCCCAGGAAATTGACTACTTGTCAGTACTGTTACCTCTGATAGCCCGGACATTGCTACTGCTCAGTTACTGTTACTCTGATCACCGCCCAGGACATGGCTAATTCTCAGTACTGTTACTCTGACCCCCCCCCCCCCCCGACATTGCTTCTTCTCAGTACTGTAACTCTGATACCCCCAGGACATTTCTACTTCTCAGTACTGTTACTCTGATCCCCCCAGGACATTGCTACTTCTCAGTACTGTTACTCTGATCACCCCAGGGTATTGCTACTTCTCAGTACTGTTACTCTGATCATCCCAGGACACTGCTACTTCTCAGTACTGTTACTCTGACACCCCCCACCCCCCCGACACTGCTACTTCTCAGTACTGTTACTCTGATAGCCCCAGGATATGCTACTTCTCAGTACTGTTACTCTGAGCCATCACACCCCCCAGGAACATTTGGATACTTCTCCGTGTCGTACTCGGGACACACACACACACACACACACACACACACACCAACACACAACACCGGACATTGCTATATCCAGTACTTTTACCTGATCCCCCAGACCATTGCTCTTTCCTCAGTACTGTAACTAGGTATCCCCCCAGACATTGCTTCTTCTCATATCTGTTACTACTGAATCCCCCCAGGACAGTTTGCTATTCTCAGTAACGTTTACTCTGATACCCCCAGGACATTGCTTCTTCTCAGTACTTGTACTATGAATCCCCCAGGAAACAAATTGCTACTTCTCAGTACTGTAAACTTGCATCCACCGAAGAGAACCCCAAAAGAACAGCCCCCCACATACCCAGTAAACGCAAAAAAACCACTCTGATCCCCCAGGCATTTCTACTCTCAGACTGTTATCCTCTGATCCCCCCGGACATTATAGTCTCAGTATGTTACTCTGTCACCCCAGACATTGTTACTCTCAGACTGTAACCTGATCCACCCCAGGACATTGCACTTTCTCAGTCTGAACTCTGATACCGCCCAGGACATTGCTATATTCTACAGTACTGTAACTACTATCACCCGCGACATTGCTACTTCTCAGTACTGTTCTCGATGATCACCCACGACCTTGTACTTCTCAGTCTGTTACTCTGATCACCCTCCGACCGGACATTGACTTCTCTCAGCTCTTCCTCACTGTTTTCTCTACTGTAACTTCTGATCACCCCAGACATTGCTACTTCTTCATTACTGTTACTTCTGACACCCCAGACATTCTTTGCTACTTCTCGTACGTAAACTTATGATACCCGCCGTACAATTGCTACTTCTCAGTACTGTTACTACTCTGATACCCCAGACATTGCTACTTCTCAGTACTGTAACTGATCAACCGGGACCATTTCTACTTTCAGTATTATTATCTGATTACCCGCCGACTTGTAAACTGGTATATTTCTGCGATCACCACCACAGTAGTTTTTGTAGTTTAACTATATTGGTGACCTTATCGGACTATCTGGTGTGTGGTGATGTCATGCCATGTCTATGTCATAGTACATTCAATCAGGCTTTCCCGTTTGTTATTATTTACTACAGAAATTGGGTTTCTGTCTTACCTTAAGATTTCTGAACACTTAAATGTCCGAGCAATGCAGTGCGTCTCTGTCCTGTGAAATGGAAGGTTCCATTCAAAGTTCATCCCACAGTTCTTCCTCCATTGACCAGGTAGCTCTTCTAGACAACGGGCACATACAGAAGAAATTAACCCAAGTCAAAGTGGTCCATGGACGGCAAATCAACTCCGCCGCTCCTCTGAGTCTGACACTTCTTCTCTCGTCATCCTCTTTATGTCAAGTAATAGGGCAGAGAAGCCCTTAATATTCAGTTTTTCACATAGTTCTTGGCATAGTTTTGCTGTTCTATTATGGGCCCCAGTCGATACGTCTGGAATAAAACTATTCAATAAGGCTTCAAGGTGCTCCTCAAGGAACAGGTCTCTTCCAGCTGCTCCATATTGGAGACGTCCCAACGGCCCAGCGGTCAGCACACAACAGCGTCTGCAGTAATCCTCATACTGGATCGATTGGCTGTCCACTGGAGGCGGGCAAGGAGGTGGGAATGTTGTTCAGACCTTCACACTCTGTGCTGTGATAGTGCTTCGCTATAGTATTGGATTCTCGTATTCAGGGAGAGACACCAATTTAGATATAAAGCTCACATACAGTGTATAATTAAACGGAGAGAGGGGGTTAGACTGTCTTAGGGACACACCATTCCATATATAAACTACATGTAGGGCAGTACGTGGCTCATGGTAGCATGTGCCTTCGCGCTGAAGTCCTGGTTCGATTCCACCTAGGACACGGCATGGAGTGTTGAATCTCCACTGTGATTGCGTGGTTTCCTCCGGGCTGTCCGGTTTTTCCCCTCAACTCAAAAGTACCTACTGGATAGTTGTTATGTGCCAAATATGGTTAGATTGTAGCTCTTGTGGGAATGGCCTTGATGTGAATGTATACATGTTAATGTAAGCGCCACGGAAGAGTGTTTGGCGCTATATAAATCAACAAATATAATAATAGATTAGGTTAGAGGGTCTTAGAGACAAATTCAATAGTATATACTCGTCGACATATATGAACAAACGAGGAGTATGGGTTTAGACATGCCATAAGACACATTCCATATATGAAACTACACGTAACAGTATATTGAACATGGAGAGAGAGGGGTTAGAAGGTCATAGAGACATTCCAGAACATAAACATACACCGGGGTTAGACATGTCTTAGAGATACAATAAAACTACACGTACAGTATATTTCACACGGAGGAAGGGGTTAGACATGTCACAGAGACAACAATAAACACACTCAACAGTATATAACACGGATATAGGTTTAGACAGGTCTTTAGAGACACAATAAACTACAATCCTACAGTTATCTATACAAGGAGAGAGAGGTTAGACATGTCATAGAGTACACAATAAACTAAATGTACAGTAGTATATTAACACGGAGAGCAGGGTTAGACATGTCTTAGAGACACAATAAACGACCACGTAAGATAAATATTAACACGGAGAGAGGGTTAGTACATTGTCAACGAGACACAATAAACCGAACGTCACCCGTATAGAATTAACATCGGAGAGAGGGGGTTAGACTGTCACAGAGACACAATAACTACACGTACAGTATTATAACACGGGAGAGAGCGGTAGACATGTCAGAGACAACAATAAACTATACCGTACAGTATATATATACCACGGAGAGAGGGTTAGCCATTCCTTAGACAACAAAATACACGTACAGTATATTAACACGGAGAGATAGGTTAGACATGTCTTAGAGACACAGTAACTACCGTAAATCTATTTAATAACGGAAGAGAGGGTTAGACATGTCTTTAGAGACACAATAAACTACACGTACAGTAATATATTAACACGAAGAGAGGGGGAGGACATGTCTTAGAGACCCAATTAACACAACGTACATATATTAACACGGAGACGAGAGGATAGACATGTCCCAGAGCACAATACACTACCATATTATATATTAACACGGAGAGGGGGTTAGACATGTCACAGAAGACACAATAACTACACAGTACAGTATCTATTAACACTGCCTGCATAGTCAAGCCCCTCCATTCCCCTTATTAATTTAGTTATAACTTGTCTAATCTGCCTGTATAGTCAAGCCCCTCCATTCCCCTTATTAATTTAGTTAGAACTTTTCTAATCTGCCTGCATAGTCAAGCCCCTCCATTCCCCTTATTAATTTAGTTATAACTTGTCTAATCTGCTTGCATAGTCAAGCCCCTCCATTCCCCTTATTATTTTAGTTATAACTTGTCTAACCTGCCCGCATAGTCAAGCCCCTCCATTCCCCTTATTAATTTAGTTTGGACGAACAGTTGACTGCTTGTTGGCCCCAGAAACAATGATATGAACTCACCAGTCGTTGATTGATTTCTAATTGATTTGTATTGATGTTCACAGGTGTGGGAAGGTATCAGGATGGGAAGTCCCAATGATAGTAAAGCCCAGACAGACTTTCCTTCCTGAGTATTAATACAAGTAGTCTGAACAGCATCCGCTCCCTGGAGAGTCGTCAGAGGCACAATATGGAAGAATACGTGGAAACCAAAGAATTCAGCCAAGTTTTAAATAGATTATCTATATATATTATTTAATTAACATTAACACCGTCCTTAGGATATGATGTTATTGGAGAACTCAATGGGCATGAAATGAAGACAAAGCTGGTGCAATGCCCAGCTAGTGGATAATCCAGTCAATGGGCAGTTTAATCTGTGCCAGCCCCTTACTAACATTAACCCAACGCCCCATACAGTTTACAATTCTCATAGACAACATACACCAACATACTAACCAGAGATAACCCTCCCATGTTAAGGTGCAGTCCAGTCTTTCCCTTTACGAGACCCTCACAGAGAGCCACAGGTTTAAAATTAAACAAACGTTGACATGAGAACAAACGTCATATATTTCATCACTGTGGACAGGGCTACCTATGTGGGCAAAACCCCAATGGCAATGTGAGAGGCAAAGGGAATCATAGGCTGTCGATAAGAACAGTATTGACCAAAGGCAGTAGCATCCGAAAAGCCAATGGGACAGATTTCGTTAACTGTAGTGGAGGTTACAGTAGGAGATGAGTGTGGAGGTTACAGTAGAGATGAGTGGTGGAGGTTACAGTAGGATAATGTTGGAGGTTACAGTAGGGAGAATGACTGTGGAGGTTATCAGTAGGTAGAGAGTGTAGGATGTTACAGTAGAGAAATCTGGCATAGTGAAGATAGGTGTATGAGTTAGTGGAGGTTAAGTGGAGATGAGTGTAGGTACAGTAGGAGATGGATGTGGAGGTTCCAGTAGAGATGAGTGTGGAGGTTACAGTAGGAGATGAGTTCTGGCGTTCCAGTAAGGCTGAGTGTGTAGATTAACGTAGAGATGAGTGTGTAGATTACAGTATGAAGATGAGTGTGGAGGTTCAGTAGGAGATGAGTGTGGATGTAGATGAGTGTGTAAGTAGGAGATGAGTGTGGAGGTTACAGTAGGAGATGAGTGTTGTGAGTTACAGTAGGAGATGAGTGTGGATTCCAGTAGGACGTATGAGTGTGGAGGTTACAGTAGGAGATGAGTGTGGTAGGTTACGTAGGAGATATGTGGGAGGTTTACGTCTGTGAGATGAGTGTGGAGGTTTTACAGCTAGGAGATGAGTGTGTAGATTACAGTAGGATGAGTGTGGAGGTTTACAGTAGATATGAGTGTGGAGGTTACAGTAGGAGATGAGTGTGTAGATTACAGTAGGAGAGGAGTGTGGAGGTTACAGATCGGAGATGAGTGTGGAGGTTACAGTAGGTGATGAGTGTGTAGATTACAGTAGGAGATGAGTGGGTAGGTTTTAGTAGGAGATGAGTGTTGTCTATCGAGGATGGCATTATACAGTAGAGATGAAGTGTGGAGGTTTACTAGGTAGGAGATGGAGTGGTGAGGTTACAGTATGAGATGAGTGTGTAGGTTACTGTAGGAGATGAGTGTGGGTTACATATAGGTGAGGACATGGAGTGAGGTGAGGTTTACAGTAGAGAGTGGATCGTAGAGATGAGGTGGAGTCAAGTAGGAGATGAGTGTGAAGTTGCTTACAGTAGAGATTTTTTTTGATAAGTGTGTGTAGAGTTACAGAGTAGGAGATGTATGTGGAGGTAAGTAGGAGAGTGATGTGGAGTTAGTCGGAGATATAGTAGGAATAGTAGGAGATCAGTGGAGATATTTGGAGTTCCAGTGAGAGATGGAGTGTGGAGGTTAGCAGTAGGTGGATGATGTTGTAGATTACAGTAGGAGATGGGGAAGGTACAATGTATGGAGATGAGTGTGGTAGATTATACCGTATGAGAAATGAGTGTCGAGGTTTGCAGTAGGAGATGAGTGGGGTTGAGTGGGATGAGGGTGCGGTAAGAGGAGATGAGAGTGTGGAGGGTTACAGTAGAGAGAGTTGAAGGTGCAGTGGTTGCGTAGGTGAGTTAGGGCAGGGATTGTGGAGGATACATGGAGCTGTGTGAGGTTACAGTAGGAGATGGTGTGGAGGTTACAAGAATGATGGGGAGGTATGAATGTGGGGTTTAAGTAGAAGGTGTAGCAGTAGGGGATGATGTGGAGTGTGGAGGTTTACAAGTGAGAGTGTATAGTAGTGGATTGAGTGTAGTAGATACAGTGTAGAGATGACAGTGTGAGGTGATGTGTGTTAACAGTAGAGATAGTGTGTTAGACTTAAGTAGATGTGAGTTAGATGGAAGGAGTGGGTAAGAGGATATGGGGACAGTAGGAATAATGAGTTTAGTGAGAGGTGTGGACGGTAAGAGGAGTATGAGTGTGGAGGTTACGAGTAGGTGATGAGGTGTAGATTACAGTAGGGAGATGAGTGGGAGTGTTACGTGGAGATATGAGTGGTGTAGATTACAGTATGAGATGTAGTTGTGGAGGTTACAGTAGGAGATGAGTGTGGAGGTTGCAGTAGGAGAGGAATGTGGAGGTTACAGTAGGAGATGAGTGTGTTGATTCAGAGATGATGAGGGTGGGGTTTGCAGTAGGAGATGAGTTGGGGGTTGTTGCAGTATGAGATTAGTGTGGGGTTACAGTAGGAGACGATGTGGTTAGGTGTTTACAGTAGAGGAGATGAGTGTGGAGGTTACAGTAGGAGAGGACTGGGGATTTACAGTATAGATAAGTGTGGGGTTCGTACAGTTGAAGTGATAGGATTAGTGTAGAAATTAGGATGATTGTGAGGTAATACAGTAGGAGATGAGTGTGGGAGTAAACAGTAGGAGATATGGTGGTATAAGTATTAGAGAGGGTGGACAGTAGGAGCTAGTGTAAAGATGGAATGGAAAGGTTGACAGAGAGGAGATGAGTGTGGAGTGGTGACAGTAGAGATGGTAAGTGTGGAGGTTACAGTAGGAGATTGAGTGTGCTAGCGTAGAGTGAATGGACTTACGAGGAGATGGTGTGGAGGTTATCCAGTAGGAGATGTGATTGTAGAGTTACATAGAAGTGATGGGAGTGTTTAGTAGAGAAATTAGTATTCAGGTAGAGATGAGTGAGTACGTAGGAGGGTGTGAGTACAGTAGGGAGTTGAGTTGTAGTGTAGATACATTTAGTGACTTGAGTAAGTAGGAGTGATTAGTGTGAGAGAGTTGGAGGTCAGGGATGGTGGAGTACAGTAGGAGATGAGTGTGGAAGGTTCAGCCGTAGAGATGAGTGTGGATAGTTACAGTAGGAGATGAGTTGTTGTGATTCGATGAATAGGAGGGCAGCATAACTTGACAGAGAGGAGATGAGTGTGGGTTACAGAGGTGGTGTTATGGTAGATTCAGTAGAGAGATGAGTGTGGAGAGGTTATTCAGTAGGAGATAGTAGATTAGTTGTGGTTCAGGTGTTACAGTTAGGAGAAGTGGTGTGTAGTTACCAGTAGGAGATGAGTGTGAGTTTACTAGACGATGAAGGTGGAGGTTACAGTAGGAGATCTGGGAGGTACGTAAGAGATGTAGATTACATATGAGAGTGAGTGGGGATGTTATCAGTAAGGAGATGAGTGTGGATGTACAGTAGTAGGAGATGAGTGTGTTGGTTACAGTAGGAGCGAGTGTGGAGGTTACAGTAGGAGATGAGTGTGGAGGTTAACAGTAGGAGATGAAGTGGGAGGTTACAGTAGAGAGATTGTTAAAAAGTATGGATGTGTGGTACAGTAGGAGATGAGTGTGGAGTGACGTAGGATATTAGTCAGTAGTAGATAGGTAGGACAGTAGGAAGATGGGATGGTGGAGGTTTACAGTAGGAGATGAAGTTGAGGTATTACAGTATGAGATGAGTGTGCAGGTTACAGTAGGAGTGTAGTGGGGTTACGTGGAGATTGTGACAGAGTCGAGATGAGTGTTGTAGATTACAGTGTAGAAGAGGTGTGGGGTTTACCTGTAGAGATGAGTGTGTAGGTTACAGTAGGAGATGAATTTTGAGGTTACAGTAGGAGATGAGTGTGGAGGTTCGAGGAGGATTGAGGCAGTAGGAGATGATGTGGAGGTTTACACGTAGAGAGAGTGTGGAGGGTTACAGTAGGAGATCGAGTGGTAGGTTACAGTTAGTGGATGAGTTGTTGAGGTTTACAGTAAGGAGGATGAGTGTAGGTAGAGGTACTAGTAGGAAATAAGTTGATGGGAGTTAGTAGGAAATGAGTTGTGAGACCGTGGAGTATGAGTGTGTAATTACAGTAGGAGATGAGTAGTGGAGGCAAGAATTTTGACAGTCAGGAGATGGAGTGTGGAGTGACAGTAGGAGATGGTGTGTAGATTACGAGGAGATGAGTGGGAGTTTACCAGTAGGAGATGAGTTGTTGATTACAGTAGGAGATGAGTGTGGAGGTTACAGTAGGAGATGATTGTGTTGATTACAGTAGGAGATGAGTGTTGGAGGTACAGTAGGAGACTGAGTTGTGGTGGTTACAGAGGATAGCGATGAGTGTGGAGGTTACAGTAGGAGAGAGCTGTTGGATTACAGTAGGAGATGGATGTGGAGGTTACAGTAGGAGATGAGTGTGGATGTCCCGTAGGCAGATAATTGTGGAGTTTACAGCTCTGACACACACACACACACACACACACACACACACACACACACACCCGGACATTGCTACTTCTCAGTACTGTTACTCTGATCCCCCCAGGACATTGCTTCTTCTCAGTACTGTAACTATGATCCCCCCAGGACATTGCTACTTCTCAGTACTGTAACTCTGTCCCCCCCCCAGGACAATTGCTTACTTCTCAGTCTGTTTTATCTGATCCCCCCCCCCAGACTGCAATACAGACTAATTCTCGTACTGTAACTCTTATCCCCCCCCGGTCATTGCTACTCTTCTCAGTACGGTTACATCGAGTCCCCCAGGACATTGCTACTTTCTCAGTACTGTTTACTCTGATTCCCCCCAGACCAATTGCTCTTCTCGTACTGTAAACTCTTGTCCCCCCCCAGGACTTGCCTACTTCTCGTACTGTTACTTCTGATTTTCCCCCAGGACATTGCTATTCTCATACTGTAACTCTGATCCCCCCCCGACAATTGCTACTTCTCAGAACTACTTTACTCTGATGACCCCCCCCTGACCCCCCCCCCCCCCCCCCCCGACATTGCTACTTACTTTCTCAGTACTGTTAATACTTACCGGATACCCATGTGATATTGTTACTCGTCAGTACTGTTACTCTGATCACCCCAGGACAATTGCTACTCTACTGTCTCAGTACTGTTACTTTCGATCACCCCAGGACAATTGCTACTTCTCAGTACTGTTACTTTACTCTGACCCCGCCCCCCCCCCAGGACATTTCTTCTTCCTCAGTAATGTATTATAATCCCCCCAGGACTTGCCTACGTCTCAGTACTGTTACTCTGACCCCCCCAGTAACCCATTTCTTACTTCTCAGTAGTTACTCTGAACTGTTTATCTGAATTCCCCCCCCCAGGACATCGCTCGTTCTCAGTACTGTAACTCTGTCCCCCCAGGGCACATTGCCCTTTTTCTCAGTACTGTAAACTCTGGATCCCCCCCCCCAGGAAATTGCTACTTGTCCGTACTGTTACACTGCCTGATAGCCAGCCCCCTGACATTGCTACTTCTCAGTCGGTTTATCTTATCACCCCAGACATTTCTAATTCTTCAGTAACTGTTCCTCTGACCCCCCACCCCCCCCGTCCCCCCCCCCGACATTGCTTCTTCTCAGTAACTGTAACTCTCTGATACCCCAGGACATTCTACGTCTCATACTGTTACTACTCTGAAGCGCCCCCGGACAAAATTGCATACTTCTCGTACTGTGACTCTGATCACCCCAGGTATTGCGACTTTCTCAGTACTGGTTTTATCTATCATCCAGGCCCCCTGCTATTTCTCAGTACTGTTTACTCTGACCCCCCCCCCCCCCCCCGACACTGCTACTTCTCAGTACTGTTACTCTGATAGCCCCAGGATATTGCTACTTCTCAGTACTGTTACTCTGATCCCCCCAGGACATTGCTACATCTCAGTGCTGTTACTCTGACACACACACACACACACACACACACACACACACACACACACACCCGGACATTGCTACTTCTCAGTACTGTTACTCTGATCCCCCCAGGACATTGCTTCTTCTCAGTACTGTAACTATGATCCCCCCAGGACATTGCTTCTTCTCAGTACTGTTACTCTGATCCCCCCAGGACATTGCTACTTTCTCAGTACTGTTCTCTGATCCCCCAGGACATTGCTTGTTCTCAGTACTGTAACTATGATTCCCCCAAGGACTTGTACTTCTCAGTACTGACTCTGTATCCCCCAGGACATTGCTACTTCTCCAGTACTGTAAACTCTGATCCCCCAGGAAATTTCTACTTTCTTTTCTCAGTACTGTACTTTACACTCCATGATCACCCCCATGACATTTTACTTCTCAGTACTGTTACTCTGATCACCCCAGGACATTGCTACTTCTCATTACTGTTACTCTGATCACCCCAGGACATTGCTACTTCTCAGTACTGTAACTATGATCACCGCAGGACATTGCTACTTCTCAGTACTGTTACTCTGATCACCCCAGGACATTGCTACTTCTCAGTACTGTAACTCTGATCCCTCCAGGACATTGCTTCTTCTCAGTACTGTTACTCTGATCACCCCAGGACATTGCTACTTCTCATTACTGTTACTCTGATCACCCCAGGACATTGCTACTTCTCAGTACTGTAACTATGATCACCGCAGGACATTGCTACTTCTCAGTACTGTTACTCTGATCACCCCAGGACATTGCTACTTCTCAGTACTGTAACTCTGATCAACCCGGGACATTTCTACTTCTCAGTATTATTACTCTGATTACCCCAGGACTTGTAATACTGGTATTGCGATCACCACACAGTAGTTTTTGTAACTATATTGGTTGACCTTATCGGACTATCTGTGTGTGGTGATGTCATTCCCATGTCTATGTCATAGTTACATTCATCAAGGCTTTCCCTGTTGTTTATTATTTACTACAGAAGATTTGGTTTCTATTCCTTTACCTTAAGATTTCTGAACACTTTAAATGTCTGAGCCAATGCAGTGCAGTCTCTGTCTGTGAAATGGAAGAGGTTCCATTCAAAGTTCATCCCACAGTTCTTCACTCCATAGACCAGGTGTAGCTCTTCTAGACCGGGCAATACAGAAGAAATTAAACCCAAGTCAAAGTGGTCCATGGACGGCAAATCAACTCCGGCCTCGCTCCCTGAGTCTGACACTTCTTCATCATCGTCATCCTTCTTTATGTCAACTTTAATAGGGGGCAGAAGCTCCTTAATATTCAGTCTTTTCACATAGTCTTGGCATAGTTTTGCTGTTTCTATTATGGGCCCCACGTCCGATACGTCTGGAATAAAACATTCAATAAGGCTTTCAAGGTGCCTCTCAAGGAACAGTCTCTTCCAGCTGCCTCCATATTGGGAGACGTCACCAATCGGCCAGCGGTCAGCACAACAGCGTCTCCAGTAATCCTCATACTGGATTCGATTGGCTGTCACCTGGAGGGGCAAGGAGGTGGGAATGTTGTTCAGAACCTTCACTCTGTGCTTGGATAGTAGCTCCTCTAGTATTGGATTCTCTGTATTCACGGAGAGAGACACAATTTATATATAAACTACACATACAGTGTATATTAACACGGAGAGAGGGGTTAGACATGTCTTAGAGACACCATTCCATATATAAACTACATGTAGGGCAGTACGGTGGCTCAGTGGTAGCACTGATGCCTTGCAGCGCTGAAGTCCTGAGTTCGATTCCACCCTAGGACACATCTGGAGTTTGTATGATCTCCCTGTGCTTGCGTGGGTTTCCTCCGGGCTTCCGGTTTCCCCCACAATCATAAAGACCTACTGATAGGTTGTATGTGTCAAATATGGTTAGATTGTAAGCTCTTTGGGGGAATGGCCTGATGTGAATGTATACATGTAATTGTAAAGCGCCACGGAAGATGTTGGCGCTATATAAATCCACAATAATAATAGATAGATTAGGTTAGATGTGTCTTAGAGACACAATTCCATATATATACTACTCGTACAATATGTACTAACACGGAGAGAGGGGTTAGACATGCCATAAAGACACAATTCCATATATAAACTACACGTACAGTATATATGAACATGGAGAGAGGGGTTAGACAGGTCATAGAGACAATTCCAGAAATAAACTACACGGGGTTAGACATGTCTTAGAGATACAATAAACTACACGTACAGTATATATTAACACGGAGAGAGGGGTTAGACATGTCACAGAGACACAATAAACTACACGTACAGTATATATTAACACGGAGAGAGGGTTAGACATGTCTTAGAGACACAATAAACTACACGTACAGTATAT